>JABCKU010008213.1:13837-42047 GCA_018221655.1 Myochromella boudieri
ATGAAGGAAGGACAACCAATAAAACTAGCCCAACCTCAGAAGGTACTTATTAACCTCTACGTTGATACCTGGGATTTGGTACACCAACGAGTTGCATGTTATGAGTACTTGGCCTCTTCCAAGACGTTGCAGAGTAACGCATAGCAGAGACGCTGCAAAGGTACGTTTTTTCGGTGAACTTTTCCACACGCCTTTGACATTTCATCTACATCCACAGAACGGACGAGGGAAGAGAAATAATAATAAATTAAGGGCACAACGATATAAGAAAAAGTCACCGTTCCCATACAACCCCTCGCATAGAGACAAAGCTCCAATATTTCCACTCAACATATACTCAATCACGATGTGCCATTAACTTGTTGTCTCACACCACTTCCCTCTGTAACTACTGGGACCCTTGCCACGCCAAACTCATACACCTGCACCGACCTATTAGATTCGCTGGGCATTACAACCATAACCGTAATGTGCGCCTCCACCCCAGCGCTCAGGTTCTCTGAAGGTGTTTCAGAGACGTCTGCATGCTCTGTCGTTTCTGAGTTCGTTTGCCCGTCTTTGTTGAAGCCAGAAAACCACGAGGAAAGAGTTGAAAGGGACGCTCGACGTGGTTTTTCAACGCTCTCGATGTCGATTACCTGGTTGTGGTCATTGTGTAAAGGGATCATTGTAACGGACAGCGGCTGTAGCACGCATATAAACAACCACAAGGACAGGACAAAGTGGATATTGAACCTACCGTTATTGCTTTCCATTCCTCTCGCTCCCCACTTTGTACTCGTTCCGACTTCCCTTCTACCCATCTTTCTATCCATACCGGTTTGTTATGTGGCTGGATCGGCTCGCAGGGCTCTGGACCTTCCAAACCATCCCATAATCGAAAAACCCATGTATCACCCGCACCAATCGCACCCGGCCCCCTACGTCTCCGCCGTGCGAGTGCACGGTGACGCGACACAAGACCGCACCCAACGAAGAGGACGAGTACTACCGCGAACGCAATGAGGAAACCGAAAAAATAACTCCCACTACGGGACATGCTTGTGTGATTTGGGCTAGAGTCTTCAGTGGATGCTGGGATGAAGGGTATCGGGGAGGACATGGCATCGAAAGAACTCTTTGTATCGGTAGATATTTTTGAGGGAAGTAAGTGGGCGCTTGAGGTGAGGTGAGACAAGGCAGCGAGCGGAGGTGTTATGTACGTCACCCACCAGATCCCGACCCCTATCTGGAATGCCTCGATCATCAGCCCCAAACTTGGAACTATTCACGTTTGCTCCTCCTCCCTGAATACATCCGTGTCGAATGAATTGAAATGTAATCAATTGAACTGTAACGTGGATGCGTTGTAAGGACAATGTACATGCCGACTCCCTAACAGCCCTGACGATTCACAAGGTTTATTAATTATCGGTGGCAACGGAACTGCTTACAGATCCTAGTTTTAGGACGCATGACTCCGTAGTATCTATGCCTCGCAAATAGATTTGTTGACTTCAATACATACAATAGGCCATAGAACAGTACAACTACATTATTTATGCCTTGCCGATGCCAGTCGCACCTGCCGCAGGCACAACGGTGGGAACAGTCGTTGGTTGAAGGGCTGTATTCCATGTAGCGGTGGTGGGCCAAGCCGTCGTTGCAGGAACAGGGGAAGCTTGGCCGTACGCTGTTGGTCCGGGTACTATAGCAAGCCATCAAGGTTTGATATGCTGTCCGAAGACTGATTTACACTTACAGACGTAGGTGGTGAGGTCCTGGTATATGTTGATGAGGATACCAGGGTCCGATGCAGAGTAGGCGCCTGTCGGTAATTTCAAAACGGCGTTTCGTGGTCTCCTCGTGAACATGCTTACCAGGGAGCTTAACAGTCGGAGGTTTCACTGTACCCGTACCACCGACCTATATGAATTTGTCAGGACACTTCTTTTGGCCCGTTACGGAAGAGGCTAGGGATACAACACACATTGACTTGGAAGCAAGCAGGATAGAACCTTGAGGATGACAAATTAGACTGCTTGGTATGGGGTACATTAGTAGAAGATACTCACTGTGCGCCTCCGGTTCCACTAGCAGAATGTAGGGCTATAATGTGGACAAAGATATCAAGTTGGGTTTTATCGATTTGTCTACAAGTCCACGTACCGATTACCTCAGCACGTATCAGGTAGTGCCCAGGAGCGAGGCCTGTGGGGATCTTGAAGGTGAAATGTCCACAATTATCGTTCAGTACGCCTGCACAGAGGAATAAGAATACAGGCTACTTGTGGCAATGGGATCCTTACGAGAGCCGAAATAATCGGGATTATTCGAGACAAGACCAAGCTGAGAGACTTTGAACCAGTTTGCAGACGATCCAACAGCGGTAGTGGCATTTGAAACAGATGCCATGTAGGCCTGAGATACGTGAGTATGTGAAGATTGAAGAAAGATGTACCCCTTATCGTACTAGAACAGGTCCATAATGGTTTCCTCCGATAGCCTCGTTTGCGCATTTACGATCGCCAGGCTGCTGGTGCATCTCAACCGTCACATCGTCTCCAGCTACAATGCCAATATCCAATTTAGTGTTGTCCCCGGGTATGGACAGGTGCTGGTGCACACATACGTTTAACCTGGCATACACCCGCACTGGATGCAGCGTTGGCATTGCACGCAAGATCCTATACAAGGCTTAAGCTGGTGGCCGTAACATAAAGGAGGAAAAAAACTCACAGGACTGGAGACACTTGTCACAGGTGAGTTGCTGGCTGGGAGGCGTGCGCAGGAGGAGCCAGCGTCGACACCATTGATCCAAAGCTCCTGGAAAGTTGCATGGGCAGAGGCAGATACCACAAAGCACGCTATGGTGATGAAAGAAATTGGAAAACGCATCGCTGCCAAGTTTCTAGCAATGGGTGATATTTGGATGTTGATTAAGGCAGAGGTGGAGATTTATACATCGAGGCAGCTCGGAAAAAAGAACAAGCTCGTGTGGGTGGGAGTCGCACAACCAACCCTGATTGTATGTAGCGGTGAAATTCAGCGGTATTGGAGCTGATAGTGCATAAACCTCGGGCTTGGCAGGTATCACAATCTCAGTCGCATGACACCTGCGTTGCGTACTTGGGTCTTCCATCATACCTCCAGGAAGGCCAGACGGTGACACAGCAACAGCGAATTCTACAAAACGATGCACAAAGGGTGGTATTATTTTATTGTCTTTCCAGTCTGTTACAAAAATATCTAAGTACGAAGTTCGAAGGGATGAAGCACGAGAAAGTGAAAAAACGAGTTTACTTGCCGTCATTGATGATACCTTAACGAATTCAGCTGCTCCCCTTTCTTGTCCTCATGACCTTATTCCTTAACGCCTTCTCCTTCAATTCGTTTTCCCTTTTTTCCAGTTCCACTCGATTGCGTTCAGCGCCCTATATAAGGAGAAGTAAGCGAATGACAGAAGTTAATCGAAGCCTAAGGAGCAGACCTCACTCGGTTCGTCCCATTTACTCTTCCTACGCTCCACCTCGGCTTGGCCTTTGATCTTGAGCTCTCCATGAGCACGTCCACTGCTGCCCCCACGGTCAACATCCATCTTATCATCCCCACGAGAGTTATGTGGGGACCGGCTGACACTACTCCTAGTCCTACTTTGACTCCCCATCCTGCTGCGTCCCCGGACGCCTCGTACTAATGGGCGCCTATCGCCTGGAGATGGGCTCCTCCGGCGTGGCGGTGAGGCGGGAGACCTAGAGCGCGAAGGGCTTCTGCGGCGCCGACGGTGTGGGCTAACACTCCTTCTGCGGCCAGGACTAACACTGCGTCTCCTTGGGTAGCCTCGAGCGGGTGGAGAACGTGAGCGGCTAATAGATTGTGACTGTGAACGGCTAGGGGAGAGGCGTCGACGACGCGCAGGTGGGCTGTTACTATCACGTCCTCTATAGCGTCTTTCACGCTCACGGGGAGGAGGGGAGAACGAGGGAGAACGAGGCCGCCGACGAGACGGGATAGGAGGTGTGCGTGATGGGGACCGGGAGGAAACGCGATCACGGCGTGGAGGTGATCTCCGCCTGTTGGGGGGCGGGGGTGTGCGTGAGCTACGAATATCACGGGAGGCAGAGCGCCGGCGTGGAGGTGGTGAACGATGACGCTGCATATCAGGGGAGCGTGAACTGTTTATCGAACGTGAACGGCGACGTGGTGGGGGTGAACGAGACGGACGGCGACGTGGGGGCTGGATAAACGAGAAACTTGTGAGAATTGATTGTATATGAAGAGAAGAATGCATTCTTACGCCGCTGGCACCTGGGGGTCCACCTCTATTTCCCCAACCTCCGTCCCGCGGTCTTCCTCCGCCACGGTCATCATCGAACCCTCCGCGACCTCTGCCTCGACCTCTTCCTCGGCCTCTGAATCCTCCACGCCCACCACGATCACCGTCTCGTATTTCGTCCAAGCGGAACCTCCGATCGCTCTCATCGAGAGCACGGGTGCCGTTCTCCCGGGCACGGCGCATCTCTGCCTTCTTTTCTTCCACAAAAGTACGTGGGACGCCAGATACATCATCCTGTGCTTCGAGAAGGAGGTTCCAGAGGGCTGTCATAAAAGCGGGTGTATCTTTAGTAAGAAACCCAGTTAAATTAATCTGCATCTTTTTGGGGTCTGGTGTCTGCACGCATTAACAGCATGTAAGCCTTTTAATCAGCATCAGTACAACGAGTACTCATACCGGTTGCTGTTGATCCTCTAAGAGACCCATGGCATATTCGACGACGACTTCGTCTTCGAAACCAACCAGTTCAACGATCTTTTTGGCCACCCAGGGTCGGATGACGTTCAGGTTGACTTTTCGCATGTCGACCTTCATGAGTGACTTCAGAAGCCGTAGACTCGAGACAGAACGAGTACTAGTACCTTTTTATCAAACTCAGAAGGAAACTTCATGGATTTGAGAAGTTTGAGCTCCTTGTCAGAGAACCGCCTATCCTGGTCGGCCGAAGTGCCTTTGAAAAAGCCTATGACGAGTAAGCAAGGGGATATGATGAGTACAGCTAAAGGATACCATGGTCGTGCACCATTCCTCACCAGCATCTGCCATGATCCTAGCTTGGGGGAAAAAAACCTGAGGGAATAATGGACAAGTTGAATGAGGGAGCCAGCAAACAACGAAGTCTAATTTTCGCATATTGGGGGTCGTGGGAACCAACTTGTGGCTCGGATCAAACTCCTGAACTGGAAAGTGACCATCGTTTACTTGTAGAGTAGCTCTTTCCAAGTCAATGCAGCCCTTTTAAAATGGTTTGCGGAAAGTTGATTCCCATTTAAGACCACGGGTATATATTAAATGATACGAATTGGAGTGATTTACCATTCCCTGAGACTTCCGTCTTCGCCACGCCAGATTGGATTTCTCCATGCAGGGTATTTCTCAACGTAATTTGCCGATATACGGCGTACCAGTTCCTCATCAATCTGTATACCAAGTCCTGGGCCTGGATACAGGTGAGCTCAAAACAAGATAACGATTTATTGGAGGAACCAACCTTCGAGAACGGGAATGTGCCCTTTAGTGACTTTGAAGACTTCGGGGTTCAAGAGGTATGTGTCCAAGTCACTGACGAAGTTGGGATCTGGGCTGGTGTTGTAGTGAATCTAAAGATAAGGTAAGGTTTCTAGTTAACGTAGATCATAGCGGGTACCTACGTTCACGCTCATTTCCTGGATGATGACTACCAGACTGATCAGCAAACAGAGCTAGGAAGGAACTACTATGACTCACAGTTTGGTGCGGATATTGCAACCTGTACACATGCCGCGAGGGCGATGGGCCCAAGCGGCGAATGAGGAGCGAGGGCAACGTCATACATCTCGGTCAGAGCAGCAATACGGTGAAGTTCACTGATTCCACCACAGTGCGATACCTGTTGTTCGACATCAGCAGCAACGACTCATGGAACAATGCCGCTCTGGTTAATCACGTCTGGTTGAGCAATATCAATCGCGCGTTTCTCTAAGTAAGGTCGAAAATCAGAGCGAGTATACAGCCGTTCCCCAAGTGCAATCGGCGTGGAAATGGCCCTTGCAAGATCCGCAATTTCTTCTGCTTGAGTTGGAAGCATGGGCTCTGCACAGGGAGCATCAGCCTATAGGAGATCTTGGGAATGCAGATCTTGACCTTCAATAAAAAAAGGCTGACAAGGCTCAAGGAGTTTGGCAAGCTGTTTAGCCATCCCCTTGTGTAACCTCCCATGAAAGTCAACACCAACATCTAAGCCTAAGGATCGAATGTCTTTCACTCTAGAGACAGTATCATCCAAAACTGAAGGGTTATCGATCCATGAGACAGCAGCTGTTGCCCTTTCAGCACACTGCGATGATTGCGAAAAGAATGAGATTGCATACAAGTAGCATTCATCTTGACCGCTGTAAAACCTTGAGCTCGACGCATCATGGCATTGGCGAACGTATCCTCTGGTTTATCGCCGCCGATCCAACCGTATACCCGGACACAATCACGAACCTTTCCACCCAGGAGCTGCCAGATCGGCACTCCAAGCTTCTTGCCCTTGATATCCCACAGTGCGATGTCCAAGCCGGATAAAGCACTCTATGTGATATGCATGTGTATTGAGTCAGAGTGGATTATAAGTACATAGTTCTACTTACCATGAGGACAGGCCCTCCGCGGTAAAACCGGGCGCGATAGGCAGTTTGCCATATATCTTGGATGTTATCCGCATCGCAACCAATGAAACGTTCAATGAGATCTTTGTACGCGCCCTCAATGGCGTCTGTGTGCCCTTCAAGCGTTCCCTCGCCCCAGCCGACGAAACCATCTGACGTTTCAATGCGAACGAACACCCATCGTGGAGGAAGTCGGAAAACCTGTTCACTATTTTATTAGCGGCCAATTCGAGTGATGATGTCAGGTATACTTGGACCGACCTCGAACTTAGTTATGACGCTCGGGGCCATGACTGGGGCGTTAGTGGTGTAACATCAGCAGGAAGAAGATTTGTCAACATGGACGTCCACCGTGGAGAACGGTGATCATGGGTTGTAACAACCTATAAGTGACCGCCGGACCGTGGTTTGCCGTGCCTGAATTGAATTGATCGGGATCAATTGAAGATTTCTCTCGAGCCACTGCCACTCAGGTTTCTCCTGGATCCTGTTCATGCCCATGTAGGACCTTGTAAAACGTTTACACAACATCATCGTTAAATTTCAACGACCTCCTTATTACGTTGCTCGCTATTCGATGTACTGTAAAATTTTGGGTTACGCAATGAAATCACGACAAGCCAAAATATTGAGTCTCTTCCCCAGGCGGAGATAGGATGGCGAGGTTCGCCACACCAGTTGTTACTCGTATATGTTTTATCGTCCGACATGGACTCTCTTATAAGAATATTCTTGGATTTTCCCGAACAAGTCGGACATGCAGTCATGGAGGCTTTTTCAATACCTGTACTGTAGCTTCCAAGTCAGCCCTGATATCTGCCAGTACTTGTCTCAACACCCATACCATAGGTGTTCCAGGCACAGTTGAATGTTGGCATGTGTGTCCTCAGCTATCAGCGCATGGCTTATTGTGATTGGCTGGCCTTTCAGGAAATTACCAAAACCAGGCGGAACCTTTACAATCAAGCAAATACAAATAGAATGGGAATCACATGGAATCAGTAGGAATACTGCCTTCCAATCCTTCTGTCTCCATATGTATACACCTTGACATATCCAATGCATCGATACGCGTCAAGCTAACAATTTTTCTGGCCAATTGGGACCATCGCACTATCTGACTGATGTGCACAAGTGTCGAGCAATTGGCAGCCCATGCTTCTACAAGTTGTCCCACAAGTAAAGTCACTCCAAGCGATATCCCAACAATGCGACTAGGTAACTTGTCCGTAGGAGTGGGCAGGACAATAACTACCAGCAGACATCACAATCTGATGAGTGGGCTTAATTACACGTCTCCAGGTACATATCTCCGTTGTTGACCAGTGGAGTGGCTTGGAGAGGCCTGGGTCCAACAAGCATTAACGTTGGCCTCGGTGCCACTGCCGCCTGCGGTGCCGTACATGTAGTGGTATGCACATTTCGGACGTCACGACCCAGAGTGTGTTGATATATCTGGTGCGTTGAAATCAACACTTGCACATATAGCTGTTTGCACCGGCGTCGGGCGGACCAGGGTAATATCGGTAATTACTCGCGGTTGGCACTGCATCCTACGGTGGACATAGGTGGACATCGCATGTCCACCACAAGGCGGTCTTGATGTATCCTGAAACCCATGATCTGCGTGGGAGGTCGGGCTTGGCAATGGAGTGGTCTGTGAATCAACATGCCATACACGGACAAACCTTACCCCAGGAAAGCAACATTGACCAGGATAGGCGTAATGTATGAAGAGCCTATAACAGCAGGCACCCAAAAACTTACGTTACTCCAGGCCGCCCTGACTGTTGGTGACAGTCTCGAACATTTTGATGGGCACCAAGCGTTGTCGCTCGTGGCGCCGTTACTCAATTCACCTACAATCATTGGAGTCTGGAAAGATCCTCACACATCTCCAATGCACGCATGGCGGATGCAAGTTCCTTTGCGAGGACGCGCTCACCGTATAGACTACTATTCGCTAGTCAAACTCTCAAAAAAGAATGTTGAGATCTCTCAAAGGTCATCTTAGGCTCCCTCAGTATCTTGATCTCAATTGTTGGGCATGAAGGGACCCTGTTCGTTGACATATCCTCATGGTTCACGGCCATCTGGGGATAGCGATACGGTACCATACAAGTGCATTGAATAACTCTATGGAGTTTGACAGTTCCTACCCACATGGTACTAGATCGGGGCAAAGAAGCAGCCTACCGCCTTCATTCAGGAAACCTAGCCCGGATCTTCGATTACATCCACGGCACCTTGTGTCTGAATGATTCAAAAGGTCGCCAACACAATTTGACGGCTTTCCTTGCAACTCCCATCTGCAGAGGTTGGCCCATTCACCAACGGTCCCAGTGGCAGCCCATACATCATGTCCGGTGTAGAGGTGACCTCTACGCTCCCCGAGACCCGTCGCAAAGACAGTTCGACCCCTTCACAGGACGAGAAGTCGCAACATCTCAGTGAGGATGAGCAGGACCCCGAGGAGATTTATTATGACCATGATGTGTTCGTTTATTCGGTTCGACCCTCCCTTCCATTCCATTCATCGTTATCCACTTCGACAGATCGAAACCATTCCCCGTCAGCCCAGATTATGTCGAGGAAACTCACCAGCTCACAGTCAGGTACGTCTGTCATATCGCGCCATCCTTTGTCCAACGTGTGCTTAGTACACAATAGAGCGGTGTTTGTCGGATGTGTTCTCGGGGCTGTTGGTGGGTTGGTCCACGTGATATTTGGATCTGTTCTAACCAAGGTGTTGGCACTATGCAGTTGGCGCATCGAACATCTATTTGGGCTTAAAGACTGGATTCACCTTTGGACCACAACTTTTCGGCGCCATCTTTGGTTTCGCCATTCTCAAAGCCGTTTCCAAAATTGTTCCGGAGTCAGGTTTGCTGGGGCGTTTCTTTGGTGGTCCTTTTGGTCCGAAAGAGAATTGTACCGTTCAGAGGTCCGTCAGTTAGTTGTGTTATCGCTGATCGCTAAAGGTTCTAATGATTCCATCAACATTTCAGTGCTGCAACGGGTTCGTATTCTATTTTAATTCTTATCATGTCATAAGATGATCAATTTTGCTTCCTACTAGCATCTGGTGGATTGGGCATTCTCTTCGTCAGCGCTGTTCCAGCTATGTATCGGCTGGATCTTTTCTCCGCCCTTCCCCAACAAGACGTCGGAAAACTGATTGCGCTCACCACTTGTGCGGGATTCTTCGGCGTATTTTTCGTCATCCCCCTCCGCAAATATTATATCGTGCACCAAAAATTGACATTCCCAACACCCGCTGCCACCGTAAGTCATGTACATTTGCATTTTGATGGATTGACAAACCATGGAGGCAGGCATACACTATCCGTTCCTTGCACAGTGGCAAGATTGGGGCTATCGCTGCCAAGAAAAAGTCACTTGCCCTTTTGTACACTTTCTGTATCATTTTTGTGTATAAGGTTATGACAGGTTACGCCCCTGGTGTTGTGAGTCACGCGACATTTTTCCAACCTACTGTCTATGTTAACGGCCTCTCGTGTGACCTACACAGATTTTCGATTGGCACATTGGATGGACTCTGTACCGGTTGGGATTCACCAGCATTATTTCGCTTGAGAACTTCGGATGGTTCATTGAGTGTGAGACTACACAACGATAACATCTTCTGCATCTTTATTCATAACCTCTAGTCACCCCCGCGTTCTTCGGTGCTGGTATGTTGAGCGGTGCCAATGCTTCCTGGAGTTTCTGTAAGTGGTAACAGTTTCCACGTTAGTCATAACCTAAATCTGGGACTGATATTACAGTTGGCGGCTCGGTTCTGGCATGGGGTATCAGTGCGTAATTCCGGCATTCTTTGACCGGAAGTCTTACTGACATACACGCTTAGTTGCTCCCGTTATCGTCAAGAACGGCCTTGCCTTTGGTGTTCCAATCAGCGACGAGTATCCATTGATCTCGTATCAGGCACTGTCATTCAAAGACCCGTCAGTCTATGTGTCCCATCCTTCACCTCGCTACTGGCTCTTGTGGCCTGGTGTCTTCATGATGTTGCTCTACTCATTCGCCGATGTCATGATTACGACGGCACCTCTCCTTATGTGTATGTCACCTATCTATGCTATATTTTCTGTCACTGCTCAACCCATTGCTTCCAGCGTTGAGGGGTGCGAGCTTTGATATCCGTTCCTTGCTGAAGGCCAGAGGACCAATCGATGCCGAAGATGAAGATCAGACGCCCCTTGAAGATCGTATTCCGACGTCCTGGTGGACCACTGGTCTATTCCTTAGCACTGTTATGTGCTGCGCAATCCTTGCGACCAAGTTCAATATGAATGTCGGCGAGGCCATTCTTTCCCTTGTCCTCGGATTCGTCTTCTCTTTCATCGGTGTCCAGTCCTCCGGTTACACTGATGTTAACCCCGTTTCTACTGTCGCCAAAGCCTCTCAGCTTATCTTTGGTGGTATTGGCAAGGCTTCACACCTTGCCCAGAACCCTGCCCTCACCCTTAACTTGACTGCCGGTGTTATTGCGGCCGGTTCTGCTGCCCAGGCGTCCGACATGACTGGTGATCTGAAGACGGGCTACCTCCTTCGCGCCAAACCCCGTAACCAGTTCATCGCTCAGCTCGCTGGATCCGTTGTAGCTGTCTTCCTGACTGTAGGACTGTTTATCCTGTTCACGAAAGCTTCCCCATGCATACTGTAAGTTACTTTCTCACTCATCATTGGCTTCTATCTGATCTTTGGCCTTAGCCACCCACCTGAGTCTGGCAAATGCACATACGGTGCACCTTCAGTGTCTGCTTGGGCTGCCGTGGCTGTCGCTGTCGCCTACCCGTCCCTCCGTAAGCATTCCTTAATAAAAGCAATACGTTGATATAACTCACAAACTATTCTTGTATAGCTATCCCTCCTTCTTCGGGATACACGGCCATTGGCCTCGGCCTTTTCAGCATTGTCAGCCTCGTTGTCAAGGTTCGTTCATTTGCTTGGTATGTCGCTGCTCTCTGCTAACATGGCTTTAGCACTTCTGGATTCCCAAGAGGTACTGGAGCTACATCCCCAACTGGAACGCCGTTGGCCTTGCCTTCGTCGTGCCTCAGGTCTACTACTCAATTGCCATGGTGTTTGGTTGCACCTTCAACTTCTTCTGGATGAAGGCCAACCCCGCCGGCTTTGATATGTACATGTTCGCCGTTGCTGTACGTGTTATATTTTCACATCTTAACATACTCTTACTCATCCTCCATTTCGTGCGTGTAGGCTGGCCTCCTCGCTGGTGAGGGTATCGGTGGTGTGTTCCAGGCACTTCTCGCTGTCATTGGCGTCGACGGAGGCCGTAAGTTCTCTCATCTTAACACTAGTGAGTGACTAATCATCCCTTTTCAGGCTTTGGCACTGCTATCGGCTGCCCTGGGTTTGAGTTCTGCGGTTAATATGGGGTTGGTGGTAATCATGACATAAATAATACGAATGTATCATAGGTTGCTCCGCTCAATCCCACTATTTATAATTATTTCAAAAACATACTATTTTTCACGAAAAGAATTAACTTGACAGTCTGTTTCTTTGACTTTGAAGTATCATGCTTTTGTTTCCTAATTTGTATTTTCATGCTGTTGTTTTGAACCAGGATATGAGACGGGCACTTTATCGTTATTGCACATTTTATGTAACCTAGTTGCATTACCTTTCTACAACAAAGTAGACTTAACACTGGTATCGCTTACCGCTCATAAAAACAGCTTCGGCTGGCACACGGCCGAGATGGCGAAATGTGATAAACTTTGGATGACGATAGGTAACCAAAACAATCTGGACGGACCCCGCTTGTTCTTTCTTGGGACCGCGGCGGGTTAATCTATCACTATCACTATCTACTAGGAGACTTAGTCCAGGCTTTTTCAAACCAGTTGGTCAATTTATGAGCACTACATATTTCAAACATTCAAGAGATCGTACGGTGCGCCCCAGCCTGTGACACGCAATTCCCGACAGTGATTCACCCCAACGTCATGTTTCCCTGCGAGAGATCTACTTCCTGCCACCGGCGTGGCTGCCGCAAGAGCGCACAATTTTTTTGACGGATTTGCACTTGCTGCAGATGTCCTGCGTGCACCCGCACGTCGTGCCTAGTAAGAAAGAGAGTATTCACAACCTGGTATGAGAGGTAGGACCACGGAGACTGACCCTGCCATCCACGGGTGGTGACCGTAGTGGTGGTGGTTCCACAGTTGCTGCAAGGTCCGCTAGCCATTGTTATCTGCGTAGGATGGCAGTGAGCTCGAAAGCAACAGTCCACGAGGACGATTACACACCTGTTGCTGAGGTGTTGGAAGGTGTTGAAGTGCTTTAGAGGTTGTTGGTTGGTTGTCCATTGTCCTTTGGAAGAGCTTTTATACAGCCTCAGGCGCCTATTATCGGATAGAAGTCACATAACTGGCGTTATTGTCGTGTGGCGGTTGTCTATCAATACCTGTATGTAGTTGGCAAAATCAGCCCAACACTGTTCGGTTTAGTGCTTGGATATGTCATGGCATGACAGTGGATATTAGGCTGCCTATAAGAGTAACCACATATTGGTAGTATAGCCACACATGCGCCATGTGTGGCCTGGTACCGCGACAATAGATCCATGTAAACCAGAGGTTCATACATCGGCGCCGCTCCAAATACCAAGTGCACACTAGCAAAAGTCGGAATAAAACAGGTTCAGAGACTGCGCTTGGATAACCAGATCACCATCCTGGGGTTACTCAGTGTATGTTTACTGGGAGCCGATACTATGTGCCGTGGGTGTCGGGAGGCGACCACCTGTCGCATTCCTATGGCGTTCGGCTTGAGTACGAACACAGCACACGGGGAATAAAACGGCAATATATCCTAATAGACACAAGGCAAGGCTGTAGATATGAAGGTCATTCCATTTTTGCGTCTCATACCAATATTTCAATTAAGTACCCGCGCGGGTGGGGTAGACTACGCGAGTACGGGACATTTTACGCATAGGAGGTATGTATTCCAACAGCACCTTCGGAACAACCCTGCCCGTGCAGCATGGAGCAGATGATCGATGCGCAGTCTGTCAGTTGGGCATGTCCAGGTAAAAACAAAGATATGCTTGAGATAGACAATGGCAGATTGCAGGTATCAAGTGTCGATGCGTAGTCTATAGCTTTTGGGGAAGCAGAGTTGTAGTAGTCGGCGACTCGGCGAGGACAGTTTGTAATGCTGTTAAATCCAGTGTCCACCCCAAACGCGGTTCATGTCACGGTCTTAACCGTAGGTCGTCAAGTACAGGGTGTTAAAGTCCGCAGAAATTTTTTTTTTGCAAGGCTTATTTGAGAAGCTGGTTGGTCCGAGCCGAAAAGTGTATGTGTGTCGGAGTTGAGTAGTTCGATTCGAGCAGCTTGAAGCAAGCTATTGATGTTGCTCGATGTTTGGAAACAGAAATGGACATATCCCGCGTCACTCGGCCTTCGCCATCATGTTTGGATAACAAGGCAACGGCTTCGGAACCAACCTGAGCACACGTTGCCAACTTGTTCAACGTCACACAAAAACCTTCAAGACCGTCGCTGAGCGCGTTCAGCGACTGGACCATATTCTCATATTTTTTGGCAGTATCTGCTTACCTTATAATCCATTTACGACGGCATCAGGCTACTTGGTTCTAGCCTCTGCTTCCACGCGGATTCCTGATGATTTTTTCAGTACAACTCTTATACGCCTCAGCACTTCTCCTTCTATCCACTTCGACACAGGCAATCAAGTTCACGCTTCCAGCTCAACGATACCCCAACCCTAAATGTATCTGGAATGCTGCTCATGAGAATGCGCTCGTGATTGTAACTGCCAACGTGGGACCAGGAAACAACCAGCGTGTGGATATTGAGGTCGTAGATTCGAGTTCGAAGAGGAACGTTTATCTCAGTAAAAAGGGCATTAAGAGTGAATCAAGACTGGCCATTACCACGCATAGTGATGGAGAAGTTGGCGTATGCTTCAAGAATACCATCGAGGGCGGTAAGTTCTTGCTCCGTACTCTCTCAACCAACAAGACTTAACCCATCTACGCAGAGGTTTCGTTTGACGCCGCAGCGAAACTATCGCGAGTGATTGATCTTGATGTCGATATCGGTGCAGACGCTGTCGATTACAAGTATGCTTGTACACTCCCACCTACTTCGCATCTCATTGATTAATGTCTTCCAAAGTGCCATTGCTAATCAAGAATCGCTTTCTGGACTCGAAACAGAGATGCGAAAATTGGAGGGAATCGTGAAGGAGATTGTTGACGAAATGAACTACCTCAAATCACGCGAGGAACGATTTACGAGTACAAACAGTACGTATAACAAGGTCTTTCCCTGTTTATTGTTCTTACACGCAATTTTCTGTTTGTTAGCTTCCACGAATCAACGCGTACAAAGCTTTGCCTGGTTCTCGCTTTTTTCCCTCACTGGCTTGGGCGTGTGGCAGATCCTCCACCTCCGCGCCTATTTTAAGGGGAAATACCTTATTGACTGAGCGTTCGGGCCCATACTTACAGTTGCTCCCGTAGTGTATTTGTGCTATATAACCATAATGACTGTAAGTCTCCTCTCTAGATAAATAAGGACAGCTAGGATAGGATATCACGAGGTTTAGGTTTGGCTCATTGATATTGTATGGTGACAGTAAGTGTTTTGGGAGAGAGAAGTCTGAAAGGTGGTGTGGCCACTGTCATCGTTAGAGGGCGGTGATCACCCGAGGCCAGGTCGTCACTGGGCAACACTCGATATGACATTGCTCATGTCTGAACTACCAGCTAAGCTTTCAAGCGAACTCAATAACTTCTCCGACGATGCTTGATGCATACTTGAAGTCCTTGGGGCGCGAAGAGTCTCCTTAGCGATCCTCAGGTTGTCAAAGCTGAGTATTAGCCAACGAGTTGAAGCTTTTCAACGACAAGACTGAAACTATATCAATGTTGGACAAAGTTAAGTTGCCCCCAGCCTGGTAGCACTTCTAACATGACGACCATTCCCTTTTACTCGATCCGCCATAGCTATTATTGTGATTCCCTACGTAGCAGGGTTGTGCCCCAAAGAACTTTCAAATTACATCAAAAAGAAGAAGGGGAGATCTTGCAGGCAGTTTTAGATGTTGACTTATAGAGTACGCCACGTCTTAAGGTTCATGATAGTATGTCATTTTTACTTTTTACATGTGATGTGCGTATCAAGATCCATACTGCCTATATATTTTCTCCTGTTCAAGTTGGAAGCGACGTGTTCTATCACAAGTTCTGTCCATCAGGTTCCATACAGATTAAATCGCCAGAGGCAGACATACATCTAATGTAACTAGCCGCAGCAGCTTGATTGAGCGCCTAGAGAAGGTCGATGAGACCAGCTCCTGCGTCGCTGACGTTGTACCACCACTTGTCGGCGATCATCTGTAGGGGAAGCTCAGCGAATGATCCTGAACCAAACCGGTAGACTAACTTGGATGTACACAGTGCCATCCTCGAGAACAGTCTCGATGGTGGCGTTATTCTTGGTCTTCTTGACGACGCGGATCTTGAAGGTCTTCGTGGTAAGAAGTTCTGCAATACCTTCCTGGAGCATGTCATCGCCCCCGAAGCCTTGACGGCCCAATTGGTATTTGACACCATCGCTGTGGCGGTATCGTCTTAGTACCCATGAACTATCTAGAGATGGGCTAGCTTACCTGAAGTATGCAAAGGTGGCCTTGCCGAAGTTTGCGTGCCAGTCCTTGTCAGTCTTTACGCTGAGGGCGGCGTAGTTCTCCTCGAAGTTGGGGTCGAGGACGACATCGGGCATGGCGAGGATTTCCCCGATCTCCTTGGTAAGGTCATCGATCTCCGAGGTATAGTGCTCTTCGATACCGTTCTTAGCAACGATAGAGAAACCTTCCCTGGGGACGTTCTCGACGGCCTTCAGCAGGTAGTCGCGGAGATAGCTCTGGTTGTAACCGAGTTTCTGGTGGTGGAAAAGGATACGGAAAACGCCGTCTTTGATATCAGCAGAGATGGTCTCAGCCTGTATATTTCTAAGTAAGTTGGGCTGATCAACTGCTAGTTATGTTGATACTTGCCTTGTCACCTTCGACGTTGACGTTGACGCTGAGCTCGGACTGAGTTACAGCCTCATTGAAGTGGACCTTGCCCTCTTCGCCGTACTTCTCAACGTACCACTTGAGGGCATCAACGAAGCCCTCGACGTAGCTATCGATAAACTGTGAGTTAAATATGTATATATAATATGTAGCTGTACCAACCGTTTGAGCAGCCCTCCAGCAGATGTGTTGGAGTCGGGAGGGTTGTAAGCCCAGACTTCGCCAGCGTTGATGTTGATTTTGAAGGGGGTGCCGAGGAGCTCAGCAATCTGGGTCTCGAAGTCCTCCCTTTCCGATTCGTAGTTATCACGAACTACAGCCACAATCAGTAAACATCTTTGATGCTTGTATCGGGATGTACATACTGTCTTTGCGGACGGCGAGAGGAAGTTTCTCGATGGCGGGCTTGGGCACGAAAGGAGCAGGCTTAACCATGATGTCTTAGTGAGTAGGGTGGGGTTTTGGAGGTAGAAGTGTGTTGAGAATTTGAGTGCTGTGGTTGGTGCTTTGCAACTCTCAAGCCAAAGCGTATTTATACCTCTTCACGAAGGTGAATTTTCCATCTTCAGGAAAATGAAGTATTCCAGGCCCATGCACAGCGCCGTAGGGTCGTATCACTGATATGTCAGAACGCCTTTCGTGACGCGACCATGGCACGTACGACAATAGCGCAGTCTTGAGAGGAGGGTGATTGGATAACCGAGAGTCAAAGAAACGCTTCGACAGCTGGGGTCATTAAACGTGGGCCTTGTGATCCTGGGCAGGCACAAGATATCTCACCTATGCCTAAGTTTAGCATCGCTCTGCGGTTGAGGAGCTTCATTTACTTACGCCAGTATCTCTGAGCGCCCGTTGTCAGATGTCATTGTACCTTCCTTTAGGCAGGAAAACATACCTATATGCACCATCGAAGGTTCTTGGCCGCTCATTACCTTATGCACAAGCCCTTCACATCAACTTCGATGCCATAACATGAGTGGTGTAGAGTGGGTGCCTACACCCGCTCCACAAGCGAACGATAGTAAGTGCGCACAAGACGGTTCATAGTATAATTCAGTAACAGGTTTACCAGAGGAGGATTTCCAAGCGCCGCTTTGCAGCCCCAGCGATCAGTGATACGTCCTTGTCATACGCGTCGCGTCACAAGTCCACAGCAAAAACGAGTTGTCAGTAGGTCTTTCTCGAAGCATAGCATATAAAAAAAGCGCGGAAAGTCCGGATTGTTGGAAGACCTTCGCAACGGTTGCAAGCGTGAGTAGTAGCCGTGAAGTGCGGCAAGTCCGGATTATTGTAAGACCTAGTGTTTGGTCATCGAGCATAACCAGTCCGTCCGTTACCATGTGTACACTGCAATTCCATGCAGTACGCATTAAAAGTTTCTAGCTACACGCGTCGCTTCGAGTGCAGCCAGAGTTCATGTGATATGGTGCAAAGTGGCGTCCAAGTGGCAGCTTCAAGTTGACCGTGACATGCGGGACAATGCATGCCAAGGAACTGGCATATGGGCCAGAGAAACGAGAATTCTGAATATAGATGCCTGTGAGCTGAGATTCACCTAAGCTGAAGGAGGCTGAAGGTAACAATCATCAAACTTGGACGCAACAATACTGAGGAGAAGTGGTGAGATGGCCCATCGTGTGAATTTCAGAATTGAGATGATTGTCCTACACCGCCACCTGCCAATGTTCGATGTTCGATCCACTTGATCCAGTGTTGGGCGTTCAAACTAGTCGGGAACAGTTTATATCATCGCTGGCCTGCTCAAATATCAACGGATTAATATCTCTACCTCTGCGCCGACTACAGGAAAACGATTATGGATGTGGCGGACTCGAATTTCATCTGCTTGCAATTTCGCAAAAGCCATGTGGTACACCTCGCCATGAGACGGGGGGTAAGTTGGATGGTAGAACTGGCCACAAATACACTACGAGTGTAGATCAGTGATACGTCGTTAATGCCAGTTAGCGCTATACAAGTCAGTCATTACGTCACATTGGGCGGGACACTTGAAGGGCGTTGGTGCCACTCTGAAGACGACGTGACAACGACATGGTGAGAGCACCTTGTATAATCTAACAACACAGCATTGAACTCACTTCGTGGCATTGATGTAATTGCATACCCAGTGATAAAGAATCCTTGTTGGACGATTCTACCCAACAAGCTGAGGTAAACATCTCTCGCCCACGACAAGTCTTTCTTGAAATAACGCCTAAGTCTCACTGCGTCAAACATGGCAGCCGAACTGTATACAGATTTCTTCTGACATAAAATATTTAGTCAATCTCACCTTGATTTTTTCAGACCACTCAAGATTCGTGTCGACATCCGCGACTTATGGGACTCCCCAAAATCAGATGTGCAAGCTGCTGTTGCATCCTTGGAAGAGACGCTGGGTCATAGGATCGAGCCATTCGTCTCTTGGCCAAATCTGTGGAACGATTTGAAAGACCGTTATCCAGACAAGGCTACATTTATCCCTTCCATAGCCCGTGTTGTCACTGCCTGGTATGAGCGCCTCCTTTGGAGGCTCGACAGTGATAACTTTCCGGAGTGGACAGAAGAGTTGTTAGGGCTTCTGGTTCAAGGAAGAAAACAGTTACTTATAGAGGTAACGAGTTATGATTCTTATAAAGAAGGGATTATTAACTTGATAGTTTACAGATCTCTCAACCACCTCACAACCGTCCGAAAACAACATGGAACAAGAAGACAGCATCTTTCTCTCTTACAATCCCAAAAATTGAACCTCTGGCCCATTCTAAAGTTGTTGCTGCGTTCGATACTGACTTTGAGAATCTATTGAAAGAGGATAGTGCTGCTGCTGTTGCTGAAGAGGGCTGGGATGATGTTACCGCCGATCCGATGCAAGCCATGTTGTCTGCGGCTACATCTCACGGTGCAGTTCCAGAACCTCGAAGGGCCGTAACAACGCACACGACCAGTGATATCTCCTTCGAGAGACCTCCAGTGGGCCGTTTGCCAAGTCTTCCCGAACTCCCTCGTCCCAGCGATCTCTTTACACAACGCGCTCCGTATATCTTAACGTTGGAAGTTGGCAATCCTCTGGTTATCAGATGCAGTCACGAGCCCACCCTCGACTTGATCTCCTCCTACCTCACTCGCTGGGAAAAGCTGAACACCAACGATAGCTTGAGGGTTAGTTTAGAACCTGGCTCTTTTTACTATTTTCGCTAGCTGATCTGCCTTGCTTGACAGAGGAGCATCTTTAAGGTCGAGATCCATGAATCCGGCTTTTGCAATGGGCTCAATGATATGTTGACGATTGAGCCAACCATCAATTATCGCAGTGGAAATTACACAGTTAACCCTACCATAGTTTTGGCCTTCATTGAGGGAGTTCTGGGCTACAAGCTGATTCATACGAATGGCCACAACTGGTCCTACAGGTCGGAGACCATCCTTAAGTAGACTGTACTACTATTACATGCTGTCCTAGGCAACTATTTAATCCATCATCATAAGCAGTCGCCCAAATCAATGATTTAATGGAGCAAAACCTTTTTAGAGAGAAGATAATGGGAGGTGCTCATATTGAGACTGTCCCAACACATCGTTGTTGCTTCCATGGATTGGTCAACCGTCCTAAGCCGGCTTACGTAGAAGAGTGACGTAATGGATTTTACATATCATCCACTTTGATGACCAGCCCACCTTTCAGTTTGGTACACATCGTTTGACTGCGACCCACCTCAGCTTAACTGCGATCAACTGCTAGGTCATCTTCCTGCATTATTTGTAAACGCGGGGTCGGAACTAGGAAAGTCACAGGAGAACCCTTAAAAATGCACGACATCCTCGATTCGGCTTTCCTTGTCCCACCATTAATAGTATATTGCCAATGTCTCTAGCCAAAGATAAAGAAGTCAACGTTCACAAGTTCACCGTTGAAGCGGATGGGAGTTTCAAACGACCTGACACTTCGTTTCGCGATTTTATAGAGAAGGGCGGCAAGTTTGAGCCCGAGACAGGTGTGTAGTTTTCCTTATTATTTCGAAAGCCCTCCTCATTCTCGTAAAGGCCGATACCACCTCTATGTATCTCTTGCTTGTCGTGAGTACTTTTTCCAAACCGTTGGTTAGTTGAACGTGTTAACGTTGTGTGATGTAGCTTGGGCCACGAGGACCCTGATTGCGCGGAAACTGAAAGGTCTTGATGATATTATCTGTGAGTCTTCAAACACGTTTGAGACAATCCAACTCTTAACTAGTGTTCAAAGCTGTCACTGTGGTATCACCGCGCATGGGAAAGACTGGCTGGCCTTTCGCAAATATCGACAACTATCCAGGAGCAGATGCCGATACTCTGTATAATTCGGGCCATGTCAAGGATTTGTACTTCAAGGTTGATCCTGATTACCAGGGCAGGTTCGTCACTTCGTTAGGAATGCCTTATGTGGTACAAAATGACTCATGCACCTTTAGATTTTCTGTGCCCATTCTTTGGGATAAGAAAACGGTCACCATCGTCAATAACGAGAGTGCTGAAATAGTCCGCATGTTGAACACTGCCTTCAATGATCTTTTACCAGCCGACAAGGCGGCACTGGACCTCTATCCAGAGGATCTTCGTACAGAGATTGATGATGTCAACGGATGGGTCTACACAAATATTAATAGTATGTCAGCCTTCGCTGAAATCCACGCCCTGGAATTGATTCGTTCATGTCTTGTCAGATGGCGTCTATCGTGCTGGAGTAGCCACGAGTCAAGCCGCATACGAGACAGCTGTCGCAGATGTCTTTGAGGCTCTTGATAAGGTTGAGAAACTGCTAGAGGGCAAGGATTACCTCGTTCAAAACCGACTCACTGAGGCAGACATACGGCTTTTCGTCACTGCTGTAAGTGGCATTGCTTTATGAATACCATTCAAGCTGAACCTGGCTATAGATCCGTTTCGATCCCGTCTACGTTGGTCATTTCAAATGTAATATCCGTACGATTCGCGATGGCTATCCTGCAATCCATCGGTGCGTTGATTTTTTTTCTTTCTTAAGCTCCTGTCTCAATATCTCGCTCTTTGGCCATACAGGTGGATGCGGAAATTGTATTGGAACAATGAAGCTTTCAAGTCTACAACCGATTTCGATCATATAAAGACGCATTATTATTGGTCTCATACCTTCGTGAGTTGGTCTGGAATGACAACCAAGGAATATTCTCCTGACTGTTATATCAAGATCAACCCGCACAATGTGGTTCCAGTTGGCCCACTTCCACACATCCGTGCTCTCTAAATATCGACTATCATATAATTCTCTTGTAATTCTATTCGTTGCCTTCATGCCAATGCCACTAAGTATCCTTGGCACTTGTACTAGACGAATGGGCGGAATGGCGGCCAATCGCCAACCGGGAACTTTTGAGGCACTTACTGTGCCTCGAAATTTGATCGCCACACTTTGCAGTTGTGCAAGTAATTCGAGTAGCCTCTTTTACACCACAAAGTTTCCGGTAAAGCAGTAAGTAAAGACTATATCTTCCCCACCGCAATATACGTGTAGGTTTGTCAGACGCCACCACGTTCAAATGCCAAACTAGTGCAAATTTTGGTGCCACCTTAAAAGTTGGAAGACCTTTTTTTCAGGTCTTTTCGCAATCCATCGAATGTCGAGGCAGCAGCGGTGCTCGTTACGCAAAAGGTTGAGCTCAACTCAGCCATTTCTCGCGAGCAGCAGCCTTTCAGTCGACGTCAATCTTGACTCGATCGCGCAAACGGTAATCGTCTGTCCTGTTCTCCGTCGACGTTACATCTGCCTTCGGCGGAACGTCTCACGACACTTGAAGACCAGTTCAACTCTGAGGTCTCTACGGGTCTAACCTGTAGCTCCGGCCCCCCATAGCACCATGCTGCTACCATCAGTGTTGTCATATCTCACTTCGTGGGACACGGTGGGCCAAATGGGGGCGATAGGCTCGCCCCGAATTTGAGCTTTAGCGCCGTTCGCTGCCAGTGGTTCAAATAAAACTCTCCCCTACTACTTACTATCCTCGTGGCGCGTGCGTAGTGCGACGCGAGCTAGTGAGTCTGGTGTGGATGATGGAGGGTTCTTCGCCGTAACCTGTGGTTAAGAACTGGCAGTCCCATTGTTGTTGTGATGACACCGGAGGGGGCATGGGCAGCCTATTGTCCTGTGAGCATTGACCTGGTTGAGACGCACGAGGAGGATTGTGACTATACGGTTTCGACGTGCTCTACACCGCTGCGGCGATGGTTTCGTGTCTTTGAGATATGAATTCATGGTCTCCATGTGTTGGAAGCCTCCTCGATCATTCTGCAATTTTTTCCACCCTTCTCATTCGTGAGAATGACCTTGAGAGTACCTCGAGATTGGCTTCCGAAGCCTAAAGTTGCTCTGGTGAGTCTTGTACTCTTGTGAAGGAACAGTTTGGCTTGCCTAGAGCAGATCCTCAAGTTGGCACCTATGCCCAGCATTGAGCAAACGTCAGGGCTCTTTTCAGAAAAGACATGCCGATCCGTCATCAAATTACGCTCCCTCCCTTGCCTTGAAATTGCTACGTCGCAAGTCGTACTTACATGACATATGTTGGCCTGGAAGTAAGTATACAATATTTAGTCTACCGTCATTCCCTGGACCTCCATCCCCTAGCTCTTTCCGCCTGCCAACGCTGCAGGTTACGCTCGTTGTCATTGAAACTTGAATTCATTACAAATGTTGTTTCCAAGTCCCAAATATTGTTCGTTAGTAGTGTATGATTCAGCGAAACACGAAATATATCGATGCACAACGGAGCTCAATATTTCAGAATATTTCCATCAGAAAACCCAGCAACGTCAGAGCTCCATTATCAATATTACGTAAAGTGCTATGGAATTTAAAACGAACGCTCTTTCAGGCTCTTTCCTTCTCAATCCACAAACACCGAGGTAGCAGTGATACCCGTTACGGTTACGTGCAAGACTGAGTACTCAGTCATTTCTCCCGGGTAGCGATCCTTCAGATGAGTCGATCTTCGACTCGATTGCGCACTTTAGTCATCTCGTCCTGTTTTCCGTCGACGTCACCTTCGCCTCGGCGGACTGTCTTGTGACATGTCGAAGACCAGGCCATCCCTAAAAGCCCCCTAGATGTTTATCGTCTGGTGGGTTGTCCTTCTAGGCTTATAGACAAGGCCAACATTGTCTGTAATGCCGATGCGTCCTAGCCATCTATCTCACTTTGTGGGACACAGTGGGCCGAGTCCGGACGCGTACTATCTGCTGTCCCACTCGAGCACTATCGTTGTGCGCCGTTCATGGTTTAGGAGCCTTTCTGTAGTCCTCTCAATCCATGTCCGCCTCACACTGTCCTTGATGTCGTGAAGCGGGCTAGTTTGAGCAAGGACCGTGGGTTTCTAACACCGAGAACAGGTAGCCCCACTGTTGGTCTTATGACAATGGAATCTGGACCAGGGAGGATCGGCCCCTCACCACTAGGCGTAAATTGGCCTGGTTGCGACGCACGAGGAAGTAACATGACTATATGAACTGTTGTGCTCTAAATCACTGCTGGTGGTGACCTCTTAAATACGAAGTCACCGTCTCTTTCGATGTCTTGGAATCTTGACCTCGATTGTTTAACAATTTTTTCCACCTCTTCTCATTCGTGAGATGTTCAAATCTCGTTTACGGCAACTACAAATTGGTCTGGTTGGAGTAAGTCTTTTACGCTATGTCTTCAAAAGCACGTTTGACTTACTTAGCGCAGATAGATCGCGGCTGCAAAGTTTATAGGCCACTTGTACTATGTAGTAGGTGTCAAGTACGTACCCTATCAACGTTAATTAGTTTGACCTTTTTCTCATGATTACCTCATAGAAATTTACTTAATGATATCTCCACATGCTAGCGCTACTTTACTATACTTTATATCTTGAAAATGAAACATCAGAGTAGTGTCCAAGATTAGCAACGGTGATTTGAACGTATTCCTATATACTCGTTCAACTGCCATGCCTACGTTTAGTTGATATATCGTGCTATAAATGTGCGCCCATGCTTACGGTTCTCTACATGGACTGACAAGCCTGAGTGCTTGTACAAAGGAATATGCCAAATGCTCCTGAGGATTTGGTGTGGTGTCGCCCTAATGGGGCTTAAAGCTTAAAGCTTTGGCGACGCACTGGCGACGCACTGGCGACGCTGGCGAGTACTGATCAATTACTGATCCGCAACCACGTTGTTGCTTGGACGGGTAGAACGTGGAGACCATACTGGGTTTTCTGCTAATCCATACTTCACGTTGTCGTCCTGATTGCCCAATGCTACGGTTATCAAGCAAAATATATACTTTGTCGTCGGATTATGTTTCCCCACTGATGGGATTGCTATGCCACGGAGTAGCGACCACATCTCATGTTTTGGCCTAATTGCACGACCCCTCGGTGCGGTGTCTCTTTTCGCATAGCTCTGCCCCTCTCCCTGACAACTTTAGTAGGCTAGGCTTATTCGAAAGAAATACAGCCTAAAGGTTTCTCTGGCTGCTGGCATGTGAAAAGCCAGTCGAACTTCAAGTCTCCATCGAGTTTCCAAGGGGATTTCTGCTGACATACCTCCTTTGCAGGAGAATAGCTAGTTATACCATCAGTAAATGTACTTCGTCGCAATCTCAATTGATTTCCATGCTTCTCAAGTACATAGTTTGATGTGCGTATACGTATATGTCTGAGCATCTCGACGTATATTGTCTCATACATATCATGCAATGTCAGTTATGACATGGTGCACGTTATGCCGTCCATTTTCGGTGGTACAAGTCAGCGACTTCTCAATGGCTCGTATTCCCAGCTGGTATTACCTGGCATCATCGTGTTAAATGTTGAACATTCAAGTTGACACTCGTGTTTTGATGACCGAAACGTTTGAATCGAGGGTTTGATGCCGTTCAACTTCTCCACCTATGAACTCCAGGGGAATTATAGGGTCCAGCTTGACAGAAGCACTCCACAGGCCACATCAAGTAGCATCAAGTGTTTTGTACCTGGTCGTTAAACGTCCTGGTTGATGCTCTTTGCCTTGTTGGCCTTTCTCATGCAGGGCTAATACGTCATAGGACGCGGCAAAACAGCTTTGTAGCGTTCTCTTTTTTGGTATATTTTCTTGGAGAACCAACGACTGGTAAGTTCACTGCTTTTCTCCGTTCCGTTCCGTTGTGTTCAAGGGGTGCTGAACATTCAATGATCCGTAACTGGGACCCTGAATGGCGGTGCTTAGGCGCAACTGATGGGTCTTAGATGTTATTACGACGCGCGTACTCTCAAACGCAAGCACACATTCAACCACCCCTCCTCGACCTCAATGGCGAGGAATGCCGAGTGCCCAGAACTAATTTCGCAACGTTAAACGCCGAAGTCAGTCATCGTACGTCATTTCATCATGATATATTCCTTTACCTCTCTCCATCATCAACCCGGACCTGAGGCAGTGCACAAGAGGCGCATCAAAGTCTTTGATATGCTGAAATTCGACGAAGGTGGATTTATTAACATCAGGACATAGCTGTGGTATGCCTGATGGGATTGATCTTTTTTTTTTTCTTCCCTATAGAGAAGCAGTGCCTCATGCACTGACTGCTGACATCATAATGGAATTACCATCGTCAAGCACATAGGGGCGGCCCTCGCGCCTAGGAATCCTTAAATGGTCAGCTTCTATCAAACCTTTTTGTAATATCCGGGGCACTCACATATCCAAGGACACGCAAGTTGATACACATGGCTGTTCAAGGCGCATCGAGGACATCCGCGCAGCTGGCTTATAAACAATGGAAAGGCTACTGGCCACAGACCCCATACATGTTCCCGGACATGGCGTCCCCACCAACACCTCAGTACCCGATGCCTTCTCAATATTCCCTTCACCAACTTCTTTGCTATTCCCAATATAACATCGTTCACGGCCATTGCACCTCAATTTTATGGGATCTGCGAGAACACCCCAGCAACTCCGTTCGTCACGTTACGATGCCAGATATCTTGCTAGCCGAGCAAGAACTCCTTCAGCACGCGACAAAGCTTCCCGTATCAACACTACACGTTACCTGCGGGATCTTTCCCGCCGACTGCGATTGGCCAATAATGTCGTATAACCCAACTGGTGTTACGATTCGTGATGTTTTGCGTGCCATCTATGAGTGCATGCAGCAGCAACTCACACACACGGAGTGGAATGACCTCTGCCAGAAGCAGCGCGATCGCATTAGCGCTGCCTTCGACCTCCGTTGGCGTGCGTCAGCTTCACCGGATGCCACTCGAGCACAAGGAGTCCTGAGACTGGACTGCCTCCTCCGCCACACCCTCTTTGGTGGCCTAACATTGTCCCTCATTACTGCCGACAGCTGTATCTTGACGCTAAGGTGTCCGTATCCGTGATATGGTGACAAAGGCCGATGAAAATTTTCGTAGGACGCACGAACGACATACAAGCGCCTATGAGCCAAATATAGCGATCGTGTCATTTGCGCGGATTTCCATCACCACACCCTTTCTCTCTCTGGGAAGATCAAATATTATACATGTGCTGTGAACAAAACATACACGCACACTAATAGGATACCAGTCACGGTCCTTGACAGCCTACCAATGGCATGCGCCCAGAGGGTTCTTATACATATGCCATCGAAATGTCTTCCACACCGAAGACATCACACGTTCCAATCCCGATATCCATCCTGTCATCATCCATCGCCCTCCATCTTTGACTAATATGCACATCATCCATTGTCGTGCTTCCACGCACATTCATACACGCCCAGAGTATACTCAAAGGTGTCATCATCCGTAGTCCCACTCCCACTTCCAGTACCGTTGTGGTTGGGTATCGTGGCTATTGGTCGGGATGGCATGGCAATGGCAACAGCCACCTGGAGCCTTTCCTTACGGTCGTTATCATCGTAAGGGGTGTCTGCCTGTGCAGACCCTTTCTCCGTTCCTGCTTCTGTGGCCCTGCCGTTAACTGCACTTGTGGGTTCAGGGCGCCGCGTCCCGCGGAAGTTGCGCAGAGGGTTGGAGGCAGTGGTAAATCTCGTCCTCGGTGCACTGCCAGTATCGATGTGGTTGTCACTATTTCCATTCCCAGCTCTCCCTCCGATAGAGTTTAGGGTAGAACAGTTGGTAGGTAACCCAGGCGTCACCGTCACAGCAACGGGCTGCACGGGTAATGTTAGCACTCTTTTATTACATCTATCCACAACTGTATGTAGAATTATGCATATACATACCATGATCTCGCCCCAGTCCAACTCCAACTTTGTTGTCGCCCTCTGCTTTGTACCTCCAATAACAGTGGTCCATAAGTCCCACAGCTTAGGTCTCGGTCCAATGACGATATTTCCATGCCCAAAAAATCCGTCATTTTCAGTAGGATCGAAGCCCCAACTTCCGTCATTGAAACGGCCAACGTGAATGCGGCGCCA
>JABCKU010008214.1:5085-41909 GCA_018221655.1 Myochromella boudieri
CATCAAAGGTGAAAGAGCGTACGGCATTCGTGTATCTTAAGTATACGTGCTGATGAGTCAAACTCCCTGGCGCAATGACCGATTGTCGCAAAACCATTTCAGCGGCTTCAACAAGCATGGTGGACCATACTGAGAACCAGATTTCACCCTCGCTTGCATTGGGGATGTATTCAATGGAAGCCAGGTTTGGCGGTGGAGGCGACATGGCTTTGAAGGCAAGAATGGTTTGCTTCGAATGGAATGAGAACGCCCAACAACTGCTGACGACAGATATAAAGGCTCACCCGAATGGCCTGGAAACTACGTTCCTTCATATACCTATCGGTCGGCCTTCCTTCAATGGTGAGACGTTTGGTTTGAGGATGACCTTGTCGCATTGGCATATCTAGTGTTACAGCCGTCCGTCAATAACTTCAATATGAACGACGACCATAACTAGTTGTAACCTGCCTTCAATTCTAATGTCCAGGATGTCCAGAACGTCCCAACGCTGGTCTCGAAGCACACCACAGAATTTTTGGATTTTCGGGCAGCGCTCTAAAGTAGGGGCAAAAACCCCAAGCCCCCAGCCTGAATAGGTCGCAAAGATGGTCTGCACATTTGGGCAGGCATAAGATATGACAGAGGCATATTCCGGAAAGACCGCTCTGCGTACAGAGGGATACTGGTAATCTCCGAAGGCTTCTTTGATATGCTTTGGATTAGGAGTCAGTTTGTCGTCAACCGCAATGATTTGTATCGTTTCAAGGTTGGAAAATAGAGAAAGGCAGCGAGCAAACTCCTTCATTATATTTTCGCACGAGTAGTCTGTGAGCATCACATTAACAGTTCTGTTTAGAAAATGGTCAGAACTTCAACATCAGTGAATACAGAATCGTGGCTTACTTGACGTATGCACTAAGGGTGGCGTCTTGGACTGTGACGATATCTAGCTGACGGATCAATTCGGTGGCGAGGAGCTTTTTCTTCGTATTAGGATCGACGTATCCTAAGTCTGTATCCAGGACTTCTATCAGCTCCCAAGCCATGGCTCGAAAGACAAAACGAAGGTGTGAACACATTTGAGAGAGCCCTCGTAGAAGGCGTGCTCGGCAGCGATAACTCGTTTTGACATCATCAGCGGTTGCTGGAACTGGCAAGGATGGGATATATGAGAATATGGCTAGAAGTAGTTCCGTTGGAAGAGCAGGGAATCCTTTGGTGTTAGCGGCACCGGAACGCGAGCGCTTGTTGCCTAATCCTTGACCATCAACATCTTCTGTAACAGAAGCCTTCCTTTTTCGCCCAGAGGCCCGCGTGTGATGTGGCATCGCTACTAGTGTTTATGCGTACTGAGAAAAGTCGAGATAGCGCTCTATTCCTGAGTAGCTTGGTAGGCAGTTCCCCAAACTGGTTGGAAGTTGTCAGAATTCAAGGTGGACCTGGTCCAACATTGACAACCGAAAGTTGGTCCAAAAAATGTCACGATCACATGACTAGTGCACGTGCACTGTGACAAATCACAAATGGTCCCTCAAACCCACCTTTCTTTGAAGTTCCCTCCAAGTTCCCTCCTCCTACAACAACCAAACGCCAACTCTGTGTCTTTGTCTTAGGCTCAAACGCGAGCGCGCCAATGCAACTTGAATCTTGCACTACAAGTGATTTCAGTCCATTATCCTGCGGATGATACCTTTGCAGTCCTCTGTTCTGTCTGCTTGTCCAGGCACACGTCGCAAAACAAATGGCAGCTGCTCGCTGACGAGGAGCAGGCTATTTGTAGTATCGTGGCGCAGGGATACTGTCGAACACGTTGATTGAGCTTCTACATACGAGGACTGTAGTGTGGAATACAGCAATGTAGAGGATGAGGTTCTCTGGAATGGAATTCGATATTCATGTCAAGGCGCATGTGAGTAGATATGTATCTATTAGGATTGGTGGGTGCTTAGTGTAAAGTGTTTACATAGATGCTTACCAGTTGACTGTCATCCAGAACAATATAGTGCCCAAGCAGGCGATTTGTTCACCAGTGTATAGGCAGAACTATTTCTCCTGTGGCTTGATACATCATAATCGTAACAGGGAATCGTGATACGTCGCGCGATTTCAACAATTTTGTGTGCCATATGAGACCATTGAATGGGCTAGACGTCAACGACAGTAGGCAGCGACATTTGGGCGCGTAACTGTTCAGTGGCTTGATATTTTACGTACCGAGCGCAAGTGATTTGGTTCCACCTAAATATCTACTTTACCCCACACTTTCAAGGTGAACCATCATTCTTTCCTTCAAGAATGGTCACAGGTTCTGATGAAAGGAATTCACAACCTATTAAACGGAGCTAACCATAACAAATGAGCATATTTTTGTCCATTCTTTCCCTCGGCATGCCTCAATTCTCCTTGACGTGCCTTGGATCCCTCTCAGTGCGGGTGCACGTCATCATCTCACTCTGTCCAGAAATGTCTATTTCTGGTAGGTGAGGGCTAGGGATCTGTCAGGAGGGTGCTCGAACTCGTTAGCCTGGCATATCCGCCCTTCGCCAATCACCGTATCAGTGCGCTATATATCTTCGTGACTCAGAACCCATCCATCGAGCACTTCAACACAAAGACCATGACCACTGTTACTGCTCAATCTGCTTTTGCCACGCAACCAAGGGACAGGGATCCATACCAATATCAAGTTGGTTTTGGCAACTCATTCGCAAGCGAAGCTCTGTACGCTCGAAGTTATTGCCGCTCTCTAGACTCGCGCTGCCTCTGATGAGATGTAATGATGTACTTTCCAGCCCAAACACGCTCCCAGATGGACAAAATAGCCCACAAAAGTGTAAATATGATCTTTACGCTGAACAGGTAAGGGCTCTCAGACATCTTCTGTCCACCAACGAAGACTAATTTCCAAAAAGCTGAATGGTAGCCCCTTTGCTACGGCTCGGGCGCAGAACCTTCACTCGTAAGACTACCATATTTCGTTGCCAATTAATTCAGCTACTAAGGCAAATCTTAGATGGTTGTATCGAATTCGACCTTCAGTTGCTCACCAGGGATTCACCGACCTACCCAAGAACCCTGATGTACGTGTATCTATCATATGATACAACACCAGTCGACTGATGTACCACCCGTGGCACTTTTGCTAAGCTTGAATCCAATTTCCTTCCTCTTAACCCCAAAGTCCACGCCAGTCCCACACAGCTCGCGTGGCACCCTTTCGATATACCTTCTAGTAATGAAACTGTCGATTTTGTCGATGGCTTGAAGACTCTTGCGGGTAATGGGGACCCGACATTACGAGAGGGTTTGGCAATCCATATGTATCTAGCCAATGCTTCGATGGGGAACAAGGCGTTCTGCAACAATGATGGAGATCTCCTGATCCTCCCCCAGCAAGGAAGACTGGATGTCCAGACAGAGTTCGGCAAGTATGTGGACCAATTTTGCGTCTTGAAAACATTTTTGAATAGTTTCCCTTTTCCAGGGTCATGGTACGACCTGGGGAACTCTTCGTTGTCCAACGGGGATTGAAATTCAAGGTGACATCATCTATTTAACCAGGAGTTATGCCACATCTTACGTAGTGGCTAGGTTATACTACCTGATGGTCCTTCTCGTGGTTGTGAGTCGATATATATCGCGTAGAGGATCACTGATTAACAAGTGAGTAGACATTCAAGAGATCTTTGGCTCGCACTATACACTTCCTGAATTGGGACCTCTTGGGGCGAACGGCCTTGCTAACCCACGCGATTTCGAATTCCCTCTTGCTAGCTTCGATATTGACCAAACCGCTTGGGACAGTAAGCGTCATGAACATCTTTCACTTAGGGTGTCGTGGGACTGAATTTTTTCGTTCATTATAGTCGTCTACAAGTTCGTAAATGATATCCTCATAGGATGACCATACTCACCCCTCGTAGGCTGTGCGGGAAACTTTTCAATTGTCACCAGCAGCACACACCGTTCGATGTTGTAGCATGGCACGGAAAGTAAGCCTTCGCAAAAACTATTATAGGCATGAACACAGTGAGTGACTCAGATTTCAATCAATAGTTATGTCCCCTTCAAGTATGCTATGGAGAAATTCGTAAACGTTGGAAGCATCTCCAAAGATCACATCGATCCTTCCATTTTCTGCGTCCTCACTGCTCCCTCGAAGCATCCAAACGTCCCCCTTGCCGACTTCTTGATCTTTAGCCCGAGATGGGACATTGCGAGTGGGACATTCCGCCCACCGGTAAAATTGTATCACTCTTCGTAGCGTCGGTCATTGCTTACCCTCGATCCGCCTAGTACTATCACCGTAATTCGGCGACTGAATTTATGGGCCTACTTTATGGCGTTTATGGCGGCCGTAGTGACGGTTTCGAGCCGGGTACCTGTTTTCTTACTTTGCTCGAGGTGAATGGTCCTCATGGTTTTTTGAAGGCGGCGCGAGTTATGAGACCGGCTTTTGCCCCCATGGTGGTATGTCTATGAAACTTCTGGGAGAATTATTGGCTTAATACGAATACTTGTTAGTTTCTTACGAGGTGTTCAAAATGGCCTCGGAAGGCGAGCTCAAGCCCATGAGGGTTCATGAAGGAACTATCGGTATATAATCTTACGTTTCTTGATTGGTGAATTTCAAATTAATGTGCACTCGTAGCGTTCATGTTTGAGACCAGCATGATGTTAACCATGACCGACTACGCCATGACCGGTTCTGGCAAACTTCACAGTATGTCATAGTTCATTGTTATATAATCTGACTAGGAAGCTAAGCGGTTCCTGGTTAATAGCACACGAACCCAAGATGTGGGATGATCTTAGGGGGCAGTTTATGGATCATCTTGATGAAATCAAGAATAACCACAAGGCATTATTTGGTCTTACAAAGTGACGATTTTAACATATGCAGATAGCGGAAAGTTCAAAGGAGCGTGTATTTGTATCAGTATCTCAAGGCCAGCTCTTGTTACTATACGTTTGAGCGATTATGGTAGAAGATGTAATGTAGTGTCCATCATTAAGGGTCAAGGAACGTGAGGTACGGTGGATATATCTTTGGCCAAAATCGCGGGTATGAAGTCACCGACGGACCCTCACTTTCCTAACAGAGTTCATGGGGCATTTGTTCGAAGATTTATGCCTCTTTGCAGCATCGTCCCTCGTAAACATGGCACCACAGCCGTTAGAGCATGCTACTGACGGTTCCTGGTGATCTCTGCTGCGAAGGTGGCGCGCTAAGTCAGACTTGGTCTGGCACACTTGCTGACAGTCGTCAAACGTGCAAGGAAATAAGCGCTTGCCAGACTTAAACGAGTTGATAAAATTAGAATGTGTACAGGGAGCCGCGACAGCCACTCACTTCGATTACATCTGTGAACCGCACAGTTTTGGCCGGTGACTTCCTGCCATTCTTAATGGACGAGCGTGGTCCATCTCGAAGTTTATTATACGGATGCGCGCGAACGCCGTTATCGAATGCAGGCTCGAGAAATGAGGGGTCTGCACTCATGACGTTACAAAACGAATCACGGTGCATCTCCCTGTTTCCCATGAATTCATCGAGAGTTGGTCGGTGAACATATGGGAACGTGTAACCAGGTTTAGTGTCCGACTCCGCGACTTTTTTCCTTGGGGATTCGATGAGATCCTTTGGGTTAACAAACATGGACGGTTCATCCCTCGGAACCCGCCACACAGACGGGTCCTGGCCAATGTAGTTGCTGTTGCGGGAGGGAGCGAGGGTGGAAAAGTCGCTTGGTAAGTAGGCGATCTGCTGGGTAGGAATAAAAGGGTTGTCGAATATATCTGGCACAGGCTTTGAATTCTCGTCCTCGAATGGAATTGTGGGTATCCTCGCCGCAGCTCTCAGTAAAGACCGATGGGTTCCAGAGGTCACAGAACCGTTGCCAATTGGAAGTTGGTAGGAGTAGGCTGACTGGGAAGGCATATCAAAGGTAGGGGAACAAACAAGAGGATATGTGGAGGTTGTATGACTGCAATCTGGGTCACTTATATTAAAAATATGCCCATCTTTGACCGAACTTGGCTGCACGCTTTGATAAGGTGAAAGGGGCCAGGAAATACGGATTCGGCAGCCTGGCCCATTGTCATTTGGACGTCCTGACAGTCCTAACAGTATGTCAGCAATCCTACCAATTGTGCATTCATGGCCAATTGCGGAGCTGTGGCGCGGACGGAATCAGGTACTATGATTCAATCACCAAACTAAGTAAGCCCATTCACCAAACTAAGCAAGCTCACACACCTACCATGGTGGCAGGTTCGTTGAATCAGGTTGAATCGTTCCTACACGTGGCTGTCCGTTGCTTGTACCATTACTATCTAAAGAAAGAAAGACAAAGCCAACGCTGGACGCTTAGGGACGCTTGGATCTACTGTAATGTCACATCCTACGGTCACACACTGTGGGACTAGGCCTATATTATTATATTCTCTGATCTTATTTGGTCCGACGGTGATTCAATTGTTGGACTTCGACGCATGACTGTGACCGTTATATTGACTGCTGCCAATGAGCGCTGATCTGTAATTCGGTAAAGAATCATCTCGCTCTGTACTAGATTATCACTTACTATCGCAAAGCAGGACATATCGCACTATGGCAACTCTCATTCGTTCTGCAAAATCTGGGAGTGACTGGACGAAGGCCGAGCTCGACGCGTACAACATCACCGTTATTTCCCAAGATGCAGCGACGTTCTTTGGTGTACCCGACCTCCCAGAATCCCACGTCGATCAGGAGCTTTTAGCCAATGAAAGCGCAATCGACATGGCTGACGATAGGAACGCCGAGTTGATAAACCTACTAGATCTCGCGATGGTTCCATCGTCCGAGGGATCTGCTGTCGATGACTTCGTGGTCGGGCTCTTCAGGGCACTCGGTTATGTGATGCGGCATCGTGTTGCTCGTACTCGTAAGGATATTCCTTTGCTCATATGTGGGGAATCAAGGCATGCCAAGACGGATGTCTGTATCATTGACTGTGAAAAAAACGACATCATGTTGCTGCTTCAGGAGGACAAACGTTTTGGTCAGGGCGAAACTGCTGGCAGTGATGCAGAAGCTCAGCTCATCGCCGAGAGTATTGCAGTGTTCTCTTACAACAATTGCCGTCGAGTAGATGCTGGTTTGCCTGAATATCAATCCAAGGTGCTTACCCTTTAGGCAACCTTTAGGTTTGATTTATGTTATTGTTCACTGATGCCAATCGGGGGCAGGTTATTCCTGGTATTGTCATGTTTGGAACGGCCCCGATTTTCTACAAAACTGAAGTCACTTCCGAACTCGAATACAGCATCCGCCATGGACTCTACCCTCCGAACGCGACGGTGGTATCCAGGCACCGGCCCGCTGTACCAAGGCCAAACCGTCGTTGGAGCGAAGGGATGAAACCTTTGGCTTCCAGGTCACATATTATGAGGTGTTATGAAGCATTCAAGCCCATCATTGGAATTTAGACTTCTAGGATGCAACTTCATTGTAACGTTAATGAAATCGCTCCTTGTAACGTCAAATTCTTGTAACGTCACCCAATCTCGATCTGTATTTCCACTAAACTCCTTATTTTCAGGGTTACATCACAGGGCGAGGCTATACGCAGTGTTTTCAAGGCTCGGCTATCAGTGCCTATATGGCCGCTCGAGTGCTGACCGATTTGTTCTCCTATTGTTTCTGTTATTCCGCGTAGATGAGATACCATTGTGTGCCGTACGTCATATCTCAATGCCAGGTCACCGTTCACGTTTCGCGACCGTTATCACATCGTTTCGAACGCTTGATGAACTACGCTAAAATATGTTCTGTAAATTGTACGTCCGATACACTTCTCTTCAGCTTATCATCATTTCAAGCTAATAATGTGGATAGGGAATGGGATTTGTGCACTTCTGGGCCACTAGTGTGTTATCTCATCAGACTGTCGGCCACCAAAACAAATCTAGGTCCTAATGTCGGGCCTCGAGATGTCAATGTACCCACTAACGACATTCAATCCATTGGCCTCCTTTATCGTCACCATCCCTCTCATAGAGTCTGGTGGTGACCCCGACACTCAGGCTGGCGCCGTTGTTTATGCGCCGCAATTTAGTGACCTTCTCAGCCCGTTGGTGAACGGCCTTGGCACTAGTGTAGGTAAATTCCAGGTCCTCTTGGTACTTCAAAGGACGCGACACCAATGGATACGTCTTGAATGGACCAGTAAATGTGTTTGTGCTAATACCCTATTTGATAGAGATTTTTTTCTCTACAAGATAGGGTGGGCCTAAATAGTTGAAAATCACCATTTTAACAAATTTATTCCCAGAAACTCAACTCTGAGTTTCTAGATTCTTCTGAACCTCTCAAAAAACCGGGCTTAAAAAGCTACCCCTAGTGACAACTGGTTTCATGTAAAAAAACTCAGTTTGTTGTTCAGAAATATTCAAATAACTAATGTCATATACTTTGTGGCTATGAGGAATACCAATTCCCAGTGACAAGCTCATACTGTATGCCCTGATTCGGGCCGGTTCGAAAGTTCATTGTCGATGTTTCCAGAAAGGGTCATAAGCCTATGGCCTAATCAGATTCATCACGAGGGTTAGCTGTAGAGGATAAACCAAAATATATGGGAGTGAAGGATGTTACACTACACAGGTCTAAGGGCCAGTGTAAAGATGATTGTGCTGCTTTAACTAGTTTACATTGCGAGCTAGGGTATCTTAATATCTGATCAAACACAAGCAGGCGGAACGAGAGTACTATCCACAAATTTGGCCGCATTGACCCCAAGGCCACGGCTGGCAAAGGCTTTCCAGATGAGACAAGCGTTTGCACCACCGTATCGATTGTGATCAGCCTGGATCCACGCGTCTCGAGCAGAAACGACTAGAGTATCATGTATCAGTCACTGGGGGTGAAATCGGTATATGGTCACATACATGTGGGGTTGCAAGGTTGCAAGGCGAGTGCATCGATGAAAAGATGGAGGAAGACGATGTTACCCTCAGTCCCTTCAGGTGTCGTCCTAGCAGTGGAAGAAAATCCATGTGCTCCAACTAGAGCCGCGTGCACATTATGCAGCATGTTCGCCCACACCTCTCCAATATCTGTAGATACGTTGAACCATACACATAATTTGAATCGTGGCAGGGGACGAACTGTGGACTTCGTTAAGAGCAGCAATGCTCGAATATCGAAGCGGGTTGGTTGTTCTGGTGGTCCCATCAGCTAAGGGTGAAGATACTTTGTGTAGTGCTTTACGTACGGGTTTGTAGAGTAGGGATGTGTTCGGATACCGGCAGGGTTGTTGATGACATACTGGCCCATGACATAATCTGTGGTGGCGGCAGACTTCTTTTCGGTCCATCTTGTAAGATTGAGTGATCAATAGAAGCCGCCGCATTATGAATCATACGTACTCGGCCATAGCATCTGACCATCCTTCACCCATTCCACCAGCTTCTGTAGTCTGAAGGCATCGTCCAGTGCCGCCGCCAGTCATGCGGTTTGTGACCCCGTGCGTCATCTCGTGCACGATAATGTCGTTCTCGAGAGCACCATCGCGCCTAATCTGTTGCCACATAATTTAAACAGTGTATACTTCAACTCCGCCAAGTCATCTTACGGTGGTTAGCGTCCACAAAAACCTGATAAGGATGTTAGCCAGCCTCTCTAGTATCAAGAAACGACCACTTTACATTCTGCAGGTTCCAGATGAACCACTGTTTCAAGATAGTTAGTTCGGCGGAACATCGTAAAGAAAGAATACTGAGACAAACTCGGCAGGTGTAGCAAAATTAGCGTTATTTGTACCAGAAGTATCCTGCACCGACATGAGGACACGATCGTTTCCTTTCCCACCCTTCCCAAAGTTATTTGTCTGGAAGTTGAATGCAGTTTCGGTGAATCCATAACGATACGTGAAATCGTGAACACTGTTGATAATGTAGAACGCATTGGTACGAGCAGCATCGATGTTTTGGCCGACAGTGGGCGCGACTAAGTCGCTATACGTATAATCGAAAACAAGGCTTGGGGCGCTTTGAACTGTTACATTGGTTTGGGTACCTTTGAAAGCGACGACGTTGTTTCCGCTGTGGGGCGAAATATTAGTGTTTTGTGTGGACGCGAACTTCCGTCAACCTACGAAGTGTTGTTTGTTTTTGTTGTGCCATCGTCGTGCCAACCCAAGGGAGAGGAAAGTGGATCTTGAGGGTCTACGACTGTACCCAGACCTTCAGGGAACGTTTCTTCCATAATTGGAAGAACTTTGTACTAAGTAGCTATTAACCTCACGTTGTTATTGCGACGAAAGGGACGCTTACAGTAGCATCCGAAACGAAGTCAGTGACGGTGAGGACCTCGCCCGAATGAGCATCCACAAAAGCCTCATACCATGTTCCAGCGTCCTCATTCTGAATCTGAACAACGTGGGTCAATGCAACGGAACCATCTGGTCTAGCAAGGTATTCAAGAGTTGTCGGCTGTCCGTTGTATTTGCCTTCGAGGACCTCCTCGGCGTTGGATATGACGGACTCCACGGGGACCGATGGTTCCGAGGGTGCAATATTATCTATAGCAACATGAGGAACCTGTAAAAGCTATAGAACGAGAGACGTACCGGTCTCTACGAAAGAAGAACCGAAGGAAACAACCTTGTCCCCTTTCCACGCAACATTTGCAACAGCATTTGCAAATGGCACACCATTCTACAGAGACATTGGAGACTATTAACATTGAGAGACATGACGACATACGTGCGCCTGTCTGGCATAAGCAACCTTAACAGCCTCCGCTGTGTAGCCACTCTTGAAGGAAACCTTGCTTGTGTCAACGCCGAGGTGAGATGTCACAAATGAGACCGTGGCATCTGCCAGGGGAAGGGGAGCGAAGGAACTCGGTTGCTCGAGGCCATCACCGAAAGTCTAACAAACGGCTCATCAGCTGTGTAGGGGCCTAACGAAAAGGTCGACGGTGTACCTGGAACTTTGTTTCTGGGTGAAATACTTCAAGTGGTACAGCTCTGCGACCAATGACCCTCATGCGATGGGTGTGCTTAGACGCGCCCACGGCGGATGCATATAGGACGGCGAGATAGATAGACGTGAAGAACTTGTTCAAAAACACCATCTTGACGAGGAGCTTGATTACGGGGAGAAGTTCAAGACTTCCTGTTAGGCATGAGGCGGTAGTTATGCCTTTTAAGCGTTTCAATCAAGTCTTCTCAAATGCCACTTCGATGGATCATGACTCTTTGAGCGGGCCATAGGCGTTAAAATAGATTCCGAACTGTCTGAGTTGTCAGCCTTTTGCTTCTGTAGTTCTGATGGTCAGTTCGGAACTCTCTGCAATATATGTATAACAATCACCGACAGACAGATTTGGTGCATGTGAATATGAACAAAGTTGAACCTGTCTGAACTGATGTAACGTGATTAAGCCCTTCATATATGTCGAGGAAGCAACATCTCGAAACACCAGAATATCACTCGCCCTCCTCGACAGCCAAGCAACACGATGTAGGTGGAAAAGCAAGTCCAGTTATGGCAGTGATAGCATCCTGCTCACAAGCTGGGAGGGGCTTCGGTTATTAGGGGGTAGTAGGGAAGCAAGGAGCATCTTCTCCTATGGGGCGAGTGAGCATAGAGTGCATTCGGGGCTAAAGGGTTAATAATGAATTAGGAAACAAGTTCAGGTAGTAAGAGTAAGAAAGGGGGCCTACTGTCTATGAACGAGTTCTTGGGATCAGAAAGTAACGTACAGCCTTGATTCGGTAGCAAGTTGTCCCACGTGGAAGAGCAAGCTGCCTCATGATAATGATGTTGATTGCTCAGGTCATTTGGCAGATGAATCGCCTGGGATTATGATAACTGCAATCAGTGCTGTAGTCAAAAGATTAAATATATGACAGGAGATGGGATATCGAAAGTTGCAAACATTTTAGAATTGAAAATCAGAAAGATCTCTGAGTCAAGTATGTAGACACATAACACCGATCATTTGAATGAAATAGTCCAGGGTCAGTGGATTGCAGCCCGACATTTCAGCCGTGTCAAATGCTTGGGAGCACAAGATAATGGTAGGGGCGCTCAAACACCGCTTCAACATATAAGCATCGCAGGTTCAAAAAGGAAAGCGTGGTTTTTCGGCGATATTGAAACCTATGTTAAGGTGGAAGCTTTGACTTTCGTTGAGAGCGGGAATGAATGATCGAAAGACGAGGAACATCTGTTACGACGTGTAGTTGTTGTAGATATCGAAGCACTATGTATCATGAGGTGCGTAGGAAGCCCAAGCATTCTAGGCACACACCATTATGTCGAGATGGGCAACTTTGTTGGAGATGACAGAGGTTTGATAAGCCGCTACCCGTTGGCAGTCGAAACCTGCGTCGGATGCACGTTGATTTGGATACTCATATCTACGCCCACTTAAAAGCCATCACAGCTGTGCGTTCTGCATGGGGCGGGGCCGTGGTTCAATATCGCTATAGGGACACCTTGCAGTATAATCGATGCCGTGAATAAGGTAGTGAATATACGGGTCGTTGCATTCACTCACGAGGAAAAAAAGGTTCCAACCCATGGCTGGTAGGACGACTCGGAGATTGTCATAATCGCTCGAAATCTCCGAGTGAGCTACAATCCACCCATTGTGAATTGGTTAATATCCTCAGAATTTATTTGTCGCTACGAGTGGAGGTTGAAGGTGTGAATAAGTGGAAAGGAATTGTAAGGACTCGAGACTGGACGAGCCTGAGTCTCGAAGAAACTGGTAGGGATACTACAGGCCGCTTACTAAACATTATCTAAGCTTATCTGATGTCAGCAGCTTTGATCGGCAAGTTCAACTTCCTTCCAGTTGTTCCGACAACGTGGACAATTACAGTAGTCTTCCAGGACTTGTAATGAGCTTTCAATCGTGCTTTCAAGCAGATAATTACTCTATTTCTGCACTCAGCTTCATAAGGCCTGTCCAACCCGCTACGGTTGCCATGGACTCTCAGCCACCAAGAAGACAGAAGCTGACTAGCGTGTTGTTGGTGGCTTCGGGGGACAACTCAAGCTTATCCAACGCTAACTCATCTTCCGTTGAGAAGCCGAGAAAACCTTCAGCCTTTCAGGTGCGATGGACGGGGTTTCAATTGAGCTCAACTATTTACGTTGGCCACCCAGGAACGTACAAATTCACCTGCGGTCAATCAACGCGGTGCCATGACCATTCCTTTGTACGTTCATCAATGACCGCCGAATTCTACTTCACTGAGTGCGTCACCCAATTGACCAGAGACAGCAATGTCATTTCATCCCATGCCACACCGCATCGCTTTAATAACGAGCGAAGGTCCCAACTTTACCTGGCTGCGGAGGAAAAGTTAACGAAGCAGATCCAGCAATCGAAAACGGGAAAGCCGCTGCGAGAACTTCAGATTCAAGCTCTGGAACAGGCTACATCGATACTCAGTGCTTACGCGGAGGACGCCCGCGAGCGAGCGGGGAAGTTACGGGCGCTTCTCACTGACCGGAATATGGAGCCAAAGGATTACGAATCGCTAAAGCGGGAGCGGTGGTTAGAGGAAAATCGACAGGCCGCTGCCGACAGGGAAACAAAGGCTCTGCAACAGCACCTCCGCATTTTGACCAATCCCCCCCAAGAAGGAGCGCCAGTGGACAAACCAGACGTAGAGAACATCCTCAAGAATAAATATGAAGCCAGAAGAAGTAGAAACCTGCTCAAGTTTCTCGACTCCTCGTCTGTTCTACCGTCAGTTCGCGTACGCAAAGCTACATCTGTGCTTTTTGAGCGTCCTTCAAAACGCAGAACGTTGGATAGAGTATCACCTATGCGTTTGCGGGCGAGTCCCAACTTTTATGACACTTCTTTTCGCCCTTCGAGACCAGTATCCCTTGACGGGTGGATGTACCGAACACGCTGTGTGCCAAACCCACCGAATATGGGCCCAGCGGCACACAGCCACGTTTTGCCAAGGACTCTCGATTTTGTCGCGGAAGAAAGATCCATCACCTTAGACGAAACCATGTCGGCAGTCACAGAAACGTCATGTTCTGGCTTTTCTAGATTCACTGATTTTTCCTCCTCAACGCCTCCCACTACAGCCGCTCCATACACACCATCCATTACCTCCCCTCTCATTCCGGCCAAGGTTAAGCCAGAGGCAGACAACGGCCACGGGACTGCGACAATATTCCTCAGCCCATTCTCAGAATTCGTTGTTCCAGAAGATTTCGATGCGCCACTGCCTGACTATGCCTTAGATCTATTCTCACGCCTCGATTACGATCTACGACTTTCCATATCGAATCCTCCGAGCATCAGCCCTTCTCCACGATCCCGTTCATCTGATGTAGGCCCACAACAGACCAGATCACAACACAACACGCCACCCGCACGTCACTCATCCTCCTTCCTCCAAGTACCATCGTTTTCTTCACCACGGCGGCAACAGAGCCGGACTCGCCAATTGGGCTCGCTGTTTTCAATTCCGGAGGCATTATCCTCACGGTCTGGAGTCGATGGAATCAATACACGTGACCCCCAGGACATTCCAATTATCCCAACTCCGTCAACCGCCTCTCTTGTCTCGAACACTGAAGAAGTAAAGCAGGATCTGACGTCCAAGCTCAAGAAACGCTTCTCTGTCTTGCGCCTAGGGCGATCATCATAGCTTAAATGTTTTGAATCATATCTATCTTTATTTGGTTTGTGATGTCTGTTTTTACGATTGATTTTTGGACAGTATCTACTACCCATGACGGACACTTGAAATTCATTTGCAATGTGTGTGTATGCTATCTCACGAAACAATACTAATCAGTTCTCGCACGTGGTATCAAGAACCGTTTATGTAACATCTCTTCAAAAATAGTCACTTTTGGACGAGCTCTTTCTTTTGCAGTTCTCGGTATTCGATGTCCCTCCTACCTAACCCCTGGGACGGCCCCAAGCCTAAATCTGTTGAACAACTCGGACTTCTTGTCACTCTCCAGAGTTTTTTGAATGCCCGCAAACGTTGTCACACTGGCTCTTACCCCTATGAACTGATGAAAGACAAACCAGATCGACTTCCATACTTCGAAATCCTCGGTGATGGGCCACCTCCAACAGACTTTTCCGGGAATCCAGGAGATATCTACATCGATACAGAGGGCGAATGTCCAGTGATATATATCCGGGATCTCCAGGGATGGCAGGCGTGGAATGAACGACCAGGACCAGATGGGACAGCAAAACGAGTGCTGCTCGCCCCGCACCCGCTGCTCGTAGACCGCTATCTTTGGAAGACGCAAAGCTCATTTAGTATGACTTGGCTTACAGAAGGGACGCTCAGATTACTAGGGATCTCACCTAAAACAGTGAAGTTCGATCCCACCAAAGACATACTGTCGATTTCTCGGTATACAAGAGGTGGAACCATACGGATGCCGTCACAGTCGGTCAGCAGGGTCATAGTTAAAAGTCTCCCAATAAGCAAGAAAAGAAAGCTCGAATCATTGAATAGTTGTGTGTCTTCATTTTCCTCGTGATCATGAGTTTAACTTTGAGACTGAACCTTTTTGTCTGTTACAGCTTCAAGGGTACCTATGGGGGACCAAGACCGAGTAATGGAAGACGACGAAGATGACGAAGAAGTTGTTGTCATGAAAAACCCTCAAGATAGCAACCGAGATGATGCAATAAGTGCCAAAGCTAATATGTGTATGTTTTTTTTTGATCTTTGGCTTGACTTCTCATGTAAACCTAATTGAAATTGAAAGTATCGGACTTCATTATGGAAGCCGAAGATGCGCGCCGCACCGCAGAGGTAAGAGTGTCAAAACTACACGCAAGACTTACGGAGGGTACGCCCCGCCCACATCGAACAGCAGCTTCTTCATCTCTGAGTTGAAACGCAGCGCGAACTGCTTTACACGATGCTGAAATCAAGATTGCCGCTATAGAAGGAAAGTGTAAGTATAGTAATCTATGCGTGTTCACAGTCTGAGCCAACTGTCATTCAGCATTAGCAATTTCAGAACAATGCCAGGAAGAGCGGAAACAACGAGAGGACGTAGAGGAGAAACGTAAGCCAACTACAGTTGTCTTTGCAATCCACAAAAACTCAGTAAAACAAATCTCAGTCAACAGTGCTCTGTCGCAGATAGCTATCCTCAAAGACAATCGTGAGCTCTGATATTCTACCTACCTCATTATTCGAAGAATGTCAATTTCATTTTAGTCCAACAAAAAGAGACAATAATCGTGGACACGGAACGAAAACTTGAAGAAGGTACGTTTTTACTAGAGGTCCCTAACGGATGTCTTCGCTACTCATGTATGGATGCCTACTATTGTGCCTCACCCTCAGTATCGAAGAATTTCGCCGCCAAGGAAACACTTTTGAGGCAGTACAAGGCAAAAGTAAGAGAATTAGATCAATTAGAGGTGGAACATTAGGTTAGAAAAGTCAAATGAGTTACTGTCCACCATCATGTCCAAAAGGGTTTGGCACATGTGACCGTCATCGAAAAGTTCAGTCGCGACTCGAATTCCCTTTAGTTCTCGTCATTGAATGTCTCCCCCACTCAACCCCTGGGATAGTCCGAAGCCTAAGTCTCTTGAACAGCCTGGGATTCGCGTCGCACTCCGGCATTTCGTGTGTGTCCATAAACGTTGCCATAACGGCGCCGACTTTCCATACACACTGCTGCCAGATAAACCTGACAGCGTCCCGTATTATGAAATCTTAGGCAAAGGCCCACCTCCTGCTGATGTACCTGGCAGCCCTGGTGATATATATGTGGATACGGTGGGTAATTGCCCAATAATTTATGTTCGAGATCTCCAGAGCTGGGGAGCCTGGAATGAGCCACCTGGGCCAGATGGAACAGCAAAGGAGGTGTTGGTGCCTCCCCACCCAATCCTTTCTGACCGCTTCTTTTGGATGTCTCAGAGCATATTCATCCCGACGTGGCTTACAGGGGGTACAATTGGGTCGTTGGGTATCATACCTGGGTCAACAATGTTCGATCCCACTCAAGAGATATCAACCATTTCCAAATATACAAGAGCTGCTAGAACCGCCCGCCCATCTTGCACTAGTTCCAATAGTGACACTACCCAGGAAATTTCACAACCGATTAGTAAAAGAAGGAAGCTCCAACATTTACAAGTTAGTCGTACGTTTTCCTTGTTCCTTTGACTTGGTATTACGCATCTGAATTTGATATTTTCGCTTCCTGTAGCTCCGGTAGCACCTAAAATTGAACAACTTGAAGGCCAAAATGACTTGGATGGGGACGGGTCAGACGTCGGATTTGTTATTATCGAAGGGTGCCAAAATAACAAGAGGCAAGGCAGTGATGCCATAATGAGTGCGAAAGACAATTTGGACATTGCCTGTATGTCTATTTTCTGTTACAGCTTTGGTTACTCAGATATCTTGAACATAATTTCTTTTTGGAAGTGTCGGATTTCATTATGGAAAAGGACAATGACCGTCGCGCTGCAGATGAGGCTGAGGCGAAACTCCGCGTAAACCTTAAAGACGGTAAGTTTCACATGCAATGAACAATAATCCATTCATTTCTGAGCTGTGAAACACAGCGGAAGATGAATTACAGAGGGAAAAGAGCAGTACTGAAGACAAGATTGCCGCAAAAAGTGAGTAGCAGTGTAATGCATGGCACACCAGTAGTGTCGCATTACGGGCGTTCCTTGATTTAACACTTCCATTTAGCTTTGGCGCTTTCCGAGAAATGCATGGAAGAAGTAAAGAAACGAGAGGCCGTGGAAATACAACGTATTCATTCGTTTTCCATCACAACCCAGTTTGAGTTGACGCATTTGCCCAGTGAAGAATGCTTCCATGCAGATACAAACACTAAAATACAGCCGTAAGCCTTCGATGTCGCAGCCGGTTATAATTTAGAGAATAAGTAGTTCCTTGCAGTGGAAACGAGTCAAGCTATAGTTGCAGACACAGGACGACAGCTTAAAGAAGGTAAGTTTCAAAGCTGCTTTGTTATGAACGAACTTTCTTCCACTTACACGCGTTCGCGACAGTATCTGATAAATCTGCGGCCACCGAAGCACATTTAAGCCGATTACAAAAAAAGCTCCGAAAATTGGCTAATGATGAATCGATGACATTCTATTAGAATTAAGATAAGTATAATCTAGAACATAGGAAAGCACCCATTATAATTTTAGAGAATTATTATATAGTATTTAAGTAGTTGTTTGTGGCCTAAACGAAGTCCCGCCCAGAAAAGAGCAGAACTGCGACCACGATCGCAACCTCCAAGAGTCCTGCATCGCGGGCGTCTTGGCTGATCATGAGGTTGACAGCATTTTGTTCTTGGACGATACCCACGAGAAGCACCGGTGTCGGGGTGGCCGTGGTGTAAAGCTATACACAACCAATTATGATTAAGAATGCCCGTGTTGCATGAGAGGAAGAAGGAACTTACACTGATGGAATTCGCAGATGGTACCCAAGCATATGTGATACCGTGGACCTCCATCGTCATGTGTCTGTACCAGGATGCATCAGAATGGTGGTCGAGAGAATGAATACTCGAGTCTCGACCCACTTTTCATTTGGAGGTAGTTTGAGCCATTGTGATATACGTTGTTTTGGGATAGCACCACGAACACAAACCGTTGGGTGCTGGCCCCATTGGACAACGGCAAAGATTTGGTTGTTTTGGTCGTAGAAAAAGGAGGGGGTAGTTGGTTGAGGTGAGGTGATAATGGAACAGCGCCACCGCTGAGGACCGAAGCAGGTGCAGTTCAAAATGCTGGGCGTGAAAGACATGAAATGGAATGTCGATACATTTAGCGATCCTGGGATTATGCTGGGCGGTGGTGTTTGATGGATCGGGGATGGTGGCGAGAACCCTGGTATTCCTTGCCAGGTCTGCATGGATGACGAGGGCTCGGAAGTCGGTTGAGTGCATGATAAATATTCAAGCATGGCGCGAGAGTAGGGTGAGTCAAGTTGCCAAGAGATATGGAAGTGGTAAATCACTGCGATATATGTACCTTTGTCCAATATGACGCGTGGTTCAGGCAGGCAGTTCAGAGATGCCATTTTGAGGGACGCTGACAGCGGTGTGCAGTTTGAAAGGTGCTAATTACTCTGGAAATCTAGAAGACTGCGAGCTGGATGGCGGTAGGAACGTAAAACAGGTGGGTAATCGCGCAAGTTAATCTAGAAGATCAAAGTTGCACAGGCTGTTAGAGAGACAAAAGACAAGTTCACGCGGGTTAGTGGCTAGGCGCTGGAGATAAAATGCAGAACCCTTGAAGAAACCGTAGGTGAGGCGCTTTTGTGACGTGACGATCTTACTTTCGGACTTCGGTGGCGATACCACAGGTGGCGTGGATGGCAGTGCAAACCAATGGTCAGTACGTGTTACCGTCTCGGTCCATGGATTTCCTGTGCTGAGTATCCAGGTTGGCAACTCGCTTTCGAGAGGCAGTACACACCGCCGAACGTCTTGGTGCCTCGAAAGAGAAAATGTGTATAGCAGGAGCAGAGACGAAAAGTGCTAGCCTTGACTGCGTGGAACGCTGATCTGGGAAAAGTCTCGGCAGATGCCGACATTGTCAATTCTGGGTGGCAATGGGCACTCAAGTGTGTTACTACATAGTACTACTACTCAGGCCAATAATTCTTTGAGCATTAGTACGAGTATGTCGATTTATCAATGGGAAAGAAATTTCGGGCCAGTGGCTACAAGCCATTCAAGAGAATCAAGTTTGATTTAGTCTGAAACACAGCCACAACTATATTCCTTTGCCCTGCCACATTGAGGACCGTTGCAGCTTGCAGACCTCAATCCACCAGTTATCGCCAAAGAACATCAATGTTCCTCTTCAGAATCCTCAATCATGTGTATCATCTCGGCGTATCTCTACCTTGTGGTGTGCAGCAAGGCGTTAACGTGTCTTCGGAGATGGACACCTGATCATTCAGGGTCCTTTCTTTCCAAGACACGTTAGAGCACATTAGCCCCGCCAGGCGTCAGCCATTGTGTCTGCCCAGTCGTTCCTGCCACCGACCGTGGTGTTGGTGGACTCTGGCCAGTTGTAGTGCGATAATACGACTCAATCATCCACGACCCGTAACGACCAAAACATGCAGAATGCCCAACACCTGCCAGATACTGAGCCTTACCGTGGCCGCTTTTACAGAAGGGAGTGGAAGCTCAAAAAACCAGTGCGTTGCCTTCACACCATTTCGTAGGTCACGATCTTAAATGATTCGGTTGATAGCACCTCCCAAAATCGAACTCCCTCCCAGTCTTCAAGTTGTTACCTCTAGATCGACCGATATTCACTTGTGGGCAGTGTGGCTTTATAAACACTCTGATACCACTTTGTCTTTGGTGTTGCTGGAGCTCAGATATGGCTCGTCAGGGCTTTGAAAGGTCGACACCCCGGCCACGTAGGGCAAGTGCTCCTCCCAGAGTGCTTTGGAAACCCAATCCCAGTCTGACGTCACGACGCACCTCGCATCGTACTTTAACTTCTCAACGATCAGCAACGCCACAACGTCTGGGAAATCACAGTGATGTGTGTTTCCCTAGTATAACCCTAACTTCACTACAGACTCAGGTGCTTCAAGATGGCAAAGAGTCGATCCGCTCAACAAACCAGCTGACACCCTGTTGGCATGCGCCCCCTACAACCAACTCCGAGACGTCCATTGGCTACCCAGGTTTTCCATTGGTTGCCAAAGCAACCCGCCATGTACGACTTCATCTATAAAGATGGCTCCCTTCTAATTTCAATTGTCTTGTTCTTTTTCAGGGTCGACAACTAGTTTCCGAGAAGCTGCGACGGCCGAGATCTGATAATAGCCTATGTAAAGACGAGGCAATGGGATTCATCTCTCGTAACACGTCTCTTTATTTCCCCCTACTACGCCATTCTGCTTCCGCTGGCGTTGACCGTCGCAGTCCCATGGATCTCAGGAGATCAATTTCCACCAAATCTCTGGGTTCCAAACCTATTGTTATCGACCTCAAAGGCCTTAATGAATCTTACGACTTCAAACTTAAATCTATCAACGCCAATCTATCTGTAAATACTCCTCCCTCACCACAGAGGACACTCAAGCGGAAAAAACGCTTAACGCTGCTTCGTGCACCATCTCCCACCCCCACAAGACCGCAATCGACGTCGACTTCAAGTATCGTTAGCTCTGTTACCGATCAACACTTGGAAGAAGCTCCACACTTCGCGGCCACGGTCGCCCATGCTCACTTCTCAGTTCCTCCTCAAACTAAACCTACCACCTCCATTCATATGCGCTCCAGATCCCAGCCGACTAATATAGTCCGCCTTGGGCATCCTAGCCGACCCTACTATAGCGCCATACGCCCTAGCTTGGGTTTTATTTCACCGCCCCCTTCCCCGAAGCACCATCCACCATCCTCTCGACCATCCTCCCAACAATTCTCAAACCCCGGTCCTTCACGACCTGCGTCTCTTCCAGCACCACTCCGCGCACCTTCTCCTGGTATATTATCCGTCCTTTCTTCTACCTCGGCACTCAGTGATGATGAGGAAGAAGATTTGTCGATTGATATGTTTACTCAGCGAGCGCGCTCAGCCTCTGTGAATGACCCCCATCCGTTGCGTCCCTTGGCGTTCGGCCCGACCTCTCGACCTCCTGGTGGGTTCTCCCTTAGTGGGGAAACTGAGCTGAGGATGGCCCTTGCCACGGAGGACGCTGATGAGTTCAAGTTCAAGGATATGAGAAAGGGGCATGGCGAAACGAGAGTGGTGAGAAAGATGCGGGAGTTGAAGAAAGGGTTGAAGGGGCTGGTCATGGGAAAGTGATTGCTTGCTGTCCGTTTCTTTGTCAATGATCTCATGAGCTGCCAGTTACGAGTTGCGACGAACATAGAGTAGATTCTCTTTAATCCTTATGACTTGTCTTGGGCTGTATATTATAGGACCGTTTCATCGTTACCTAGCCCCGTGGTTGATTGTGTGAAAGGGATTAGGTGAGGACCCCATGTAAAGAAGGTGAAGGTGTTCTGCCATAAATGTCAGTTACCAATAAAATGTGATTTCCTGATCAGTCTAGGCTTTTGTTTGCTCAAGAAGTTCTCATGTTTACTGTCAACTTCATGGTTCCAGTCGACGTTCTCGCCTAACTGTCGGTTTACATGGCTTCGCGGTTTATTCTATGACGCAGGTAGCCAAACCAATGATCGACATCCTCTACCTGGACTCCTACGACTATGGATCAGCGCTCTAGTTATTGCCGAGATGGCCATGCTCACATTGTTGCCATACGCAAATGCTAGCGTCTTTCGTGGCCTATTTCCTCCTACTATATGTATTTGAGGACTTCAAGAAACAGAGTGGGCCGCGATCTTCAGCTGACTTCGCGAATCTTCTGAAAAATGAGCGAAATATCGTTCCCTAAATGTTGCAACTTTCTCGTACAGATTGGCGACAACTGACGACAAAATCCCAGCTGACTTTTGGAGACCCATGGCATAATAAATGACGAGTCTGAGACATTCGTTGACCTCCAGGGCTTATACCTTGCGTATGACCTACCCATGTACACTCCGTTCCAGTCTTTTATCTTGGACAGCCTTGAACGCGTCCCTCGGCCCGGCTAACAATCTGGCTTCACTAAGCGACAGCGGCACTCACGTTTCCTATTCTGTGGTGGCATAATCATCCGCAACTTCCGGGGACTCAGAACCAAGAACTTGCAGTCGTCATTGAAAGTTGAACCCAAAAGAAGAACCACTTCTCAGTTTCGTTGGCCGGCATGTGTAGGCATGTAATATACGCCTCCCTTTCAAGACGGGATGTCCCATGTACTACTCCACTGGCATGTCAGGTGTTAAGGACGGGACCCACGAATATGCTCAGGTGAAGCAGACTACTTCGAGTGAGCTAGACAGCCTTCATGGACCATAACCGGCACGGGGTAGTCAGCCTGGGCCCTGGGTACTAATGCCTCTCCTACTCGTTAGTCACGTGTGGGTCGAATTTGACGATATTCAAAATCAAACCAATCGGTTCAAAAGCTTCGACACACTCTGTAATTCTTCCTCTTATTGCCCACAATGCCACTCGAGGAAAAAACGCCTGAACCTCCACCACACCCCGCTGGGGTGACAAGCCCATCCAACGTACCCCAAGACGACAATGTGGCCCCTCGTGCCCAAGGTAAAGTAGTCTCGAGTTATATAACCTTATGTCAAAGCTAATATAATATATAGAATTATTCAAAAAATTAGGAATACTTGATAGACTTTTATCTCCTCTTATAATTTTTGTGATGATAATTGGCGTTGTCATTGGAGAGTTCGCACCCAATGTCCAAGGGGCTTTCGACACCGTCCGTTTCGACAGTGTCTCCGTCCGTAAGTGTATCAACTCTACGTTCAAAACGTGCTGACCGTTTTTTCGACCAGCTATTGCAATTGGGTTAATCGTAATGATGTGGCCCATCCTCACGAAGGTCCAATACGAGCAACTTCCAAAGCTCTTCTCATCGTCCCGCATCTGGATTCATCTCGGCATTTCACTGTTTCTTAACTGGGTTGTTGGACCCCTTATCATGCTTGGCGCCGCGTGGGCGACGCTTCCCGATCTCCCGACGTATCGTACGGGTGTCATCCTAGTCGGACTTGCACGATGTATAGCCATGGTGATGATATGGAACCAACTCGCCCGTGGTGATGGCGAGTATTGTGCGATTCTTGTTATCGTCAATTCAGTTCTGCAAATTATACTCTACTCGCCGTATGCATTGCTTTTCATCAACACTATAGGTGGCGGGAGCCAGCCTAGCGTTCATGTGCATTATGGAGATGTGGCCATCTCCGTCCTCATCGTGAGTACTAAATTCCATCATCCTATCCTTGTCCTACACCTCGGTTTTCTTACGTTCATTGACCTAGTACCTTGGTATCCCCCTTGTTGCTGGAGTTCTCACTAGATATACAGTCTGGTATTTCGCTGGTAAAACATTCCTCCAGAAAAAATTCCTGCCATATTTCTCGCCCCTGGCGCTGTTGGGATTGCTCTATACAATCCTCGTCATGTTCGCCTACCAGGGCCATCATATCATCCACAACATAGGCCCAGTCTTCCGTGTCTTCGTCCCGATGATACTCTATTTTGTGATCATGTGGTCATCCGCGTTTGCCATGATTTATTATCTAACGAGGAGGGAATCTGGCTCAGAAAGGAAGTTTGGCTATGAGATGGCTGTCGTTCAGTCGTTCACCGCAGGAAGCAACAACTTCGTAAGTCAGGTTTCAACTGGCTCACCACATAAATATAACTTACTGGTAATTTTGCCTCCCTAGGAATTGGCTATCGCAGTAGCCATCGCGGTTTATGGCGTTGGTTCTGATCAAGCGCTCGCTGCGACCATTGGTCCACTTGTGGAAGTTCCAGTATTACTTGGCCTTACCTGGGTGGCCCTCTTCCTTGGTCAACGACTGAAGTGGGGACGAAAGGCAGAAGACCCTAAGGTCTAGATTGAGAGTGTCATTTTTGCCCTCCTATTTCTTGCCGGACTTCATCTTTTCTGTGTACAGTGTAGTAGATGCAACTCGCACCCCAAAACCATTCATTCCAAGACTAGAGCCCAAGGTTCTTAGCAATACGGTTTGAGTATGAAAGGATATAATGTTGGTACATTGTAATATTCATTGCCATCTAGGCTTGTTTCATCTCCTTAGCTTGTCAACCATGCTTTAGCACCTCCAAGCAGGATGTGTGTCTTTAATGTCGTCGTCCCCATTTAACTTGTGAAATAAACCTGAGTGACCAAAGATGTATTGCTCATATAGAAGTGGATGTTTAGGCAAGAAGTTGAACAGAGACCTCATCCACCTTTTTCATTTCTTCCAACGTTTCGCCCCACAGTTTTTTCATTACCTGCTGTCCCTCGTTGGACTGGATAAAATCTGGTGGCCTGCCGTTTGTACGTCAGTGATTTACCCATTAGAATACATATATGGAAACACTGACGGGACTAGTGTCTTGTCATACAGCAAACCTCCATGAGACTCTGAGCCCACACCAAAAACGGCGTTGACAACGAGAATAGCGCCTTCTTGCGGAGTCCTGGCGCTGAGTTTCTTGTACAGTGTCATGATAGCACGGAAGGGCATCGGCAGGCTATCCGTCATGTTGGTGTCAACCAATCCTGGACATACAACGTTGATGATGACCTTCTCCTTTGGTATGATATTCGCCACACTACTGACGAACATAACGCCAAGGAGCTTACTGTCAGCGTACGTGCGTATTGTGTGAAAGGTGCTCTTGTCATCGAAGTGCTTGAGAACGCCTTCCTCGGGTCGTAGGGGGTTCTGAGCTAGGGATGTCTTCAGGAGCATTTCACTGCCAACCCAGGTGATACGAGATGGCTCCCCAGTCCTTTCGGCAGTGAGGATGAGTAGAGGAAGCAGCTCCATGGTGAGAAGAGCGTTCGAAAGGTAGTTGACCTGCATAACTCGCTCGTGGCCACTAGCGGAAAGTTGATACCGGAAAGTACCGATACCAGCGTTGGCGAGGAATAGGTGCAGCTCAGGGTATGTCTTGTTTACGCGTGCGACGAAAGCCAGTACAGACTCATAAGAGTCCAGATCGACTTGGAGGACATGAATGGTGGGGTTGGGGTTGTGTGTCTTCACCAATGGGTCCGAGAGGAGTTGGTCCCTTGCTAGCTCGCCTTTCGAGATGGTGCGGACGGCGAGGATGAGAGTTGAGAGGTTCAAAAGGAGGAGCTGCCGTGAACTCGCAAAGCCTAGGCCAGCGTTTGCGCCAGTGACGATGGCGACCTTGCCAGTGAGATTAAGAGTATGATCAATTGGAATTACTGGTGGCTGGAAGAAGCCCATGGCGCCGCAATGAGCTGGGTCGGGACAGCAGTTTATATCTTCCTGGTTTCAGGCACGCGACGAGATAACTAGGACGTATTCTGGCGTATCACTGTCGCTTAAATTACATGGCTCCTCCCCACACATCATGCGGGATTTTAGGGAGTTTCGATGACTAAGTGTCAACTGAGACAACTGGGAAGTTTCCTATAAGGATAGATCTTATGACCACAACACAAGGGGCGGTATTTGGACCTGGACGCCTGGACAACTTTGGGTCAACTGCACAACCTTGAAAAAAAAAAATTCCCGCGCACAGTACATGTCGCCTTATCATCGTCGTTTCGGCCCGCTCTTGTCATGGATATGTGCTGATTTCAGGGAAAGTGATTCGGGAATAGTTGATCATAGAGATTGATAGTTTCGGCTGTAGTAATTCCGTGCCGAATCTGTGGCGACGCGTCAGCGTATTATTATTCACTGGCAGATTGCAGAATATGTCATGGGTGGAGGCATTCCACCTCGATAGATGTATTGGAGGCTGCTATGAACGTCTTGGGCTGCAACTGATGGCAGTTGATGGCGTGAGCACCTAACGCTGGTACCTAACATTTACCAACACTGGCAACTCAAGCCTTGTATATACTCCTTCATCACCACTGTCTTCGAATGCAAGCGCTTGATATGGCTGTGTCATGCTAGACGCCGTCAAGACGTTCAATGCCTAAAACTCCGAAGACGCAACCTCTTAATCCTGATTAGCATAATGAACACCACACACAGGGCACCTCGAAAGGCCGTGGATCTTCCAGACCTTCCCTCAGAAATATGGCTCAAGATTTTGCGAATTGCAACTTGGGTTAACTGTCTGATCGATCCTCGCACCAGTCTCGACATCTCTTTGTCGTCAATGCGGAAACGAAAACGGAACTACAGGGACTCTTTAGTTCGCAAATTTCATTCTATTCCAATATATGATGACACTAAAAGCTGTTTCCAGGTTACTAAGCGCTACTTGGTCCGTGTGTGCAAGCAATGGAATGCGTGGGCATCACCGTATCTGTATGAGAGCGTCTACCTCGGCAGAGGAAGATCCTTATGTGCTCTCCGTGATGCTTTGATAAAGTCTGAACAAGAAAACCCCACTTCCGAACATTTCCATCCATTGGGCTGGTGGACCAAGCGCCTTGATCTCGCAATGCGGGATATGTCCAGCATCGATGACGAGATTCAATACACCTCTGACATCGTCAAATGTTTTCCGAATCTGGAGGTCCTCTGCTTCGCAGTCACTGCCCCCTCTTTCTATCGTACCTTCAACTTTCGACACGCCTTCCCTGAGTCTATCCTACAAAGTCTTGCGAGTACGAGTGGACCAACTTTGCAGGCCGTCATCTGGCAACGCGGTTCTGCGTGTCCACACCCCAATGATTGGCACGCTTTTCTCGAGAAAGCTGCGAACATAAAGACGCTTTGCTGTCCAACATTTACGTCAAGCCAAGACGTGGCTCATATCACACTACCATCCCTAGAATCGTTATTCATACAGAGGGAGCCGTTGGAGGGCGACTTTCCATTACTCAGATACCTCATTACCGACGTCTCCCCTGATACAGGTTGGAAACATCACATTGAGATCCATGGTGCGAAGCTGGAGATGATCTCACTGAACCTACAATACCACTCCACAATTGCGCCTCTTGTGGCTCTACTTACGGCTTCTTGCCCCAAACTTCGGCGCCTCAATCTTTCGGTGACAAGCTGGCACTTCGTGAGCTGCCAGGTCGAGGGTTGTCACCTGGCGCTGCCCCCAACTGTCCGAGTATTTGGGTTGCAGAGCACGGCGACACAAGCCTCCCGACAGGGCTACAAATCACTCTTTGTGGGATTGGTACACATGAAGTTGACAGCGAAGCTCGATTTCGTCCAGCTTATTGACCAGGGGAACGTTTTGGACCTGTGTCAGAAACATCGGCAGATATTGACTCGGGGTTTGGAGATGCTTGAGGCAAAGGGCCTAGAATTGAGGGACCATAACGGCGATGTAATGAAATGAACGCCTGCAGTAGCGCACTGGCATCCAGCTTGGAGCATCTGTCCAAGTCGCGCCTGAGGCGGACCTGGTCCCTTTCAACTTTCTCTCAACATCCGACATCTGCCAACGAAGTTAAACCTGGTTGGTTATTTTTTTTTTAGTTTAGACGCCGTCAATACTTCACTCCTGCCAGCGGGTAGGTGTTGGAGCAGAAGGGTCACTATCCAACCTGTTTTCAAGGAACGACATGAGGGAGGTGGTGCCTGCAAACACGGCATTTGAAGCATACCGAATGTTTCTAGAGTTTGCAGACCAAATAGAGCCAAAGAATTGGACACCGCGTAACTTGTAGGTCAACTTTGAGTCACTTCATCTCTCATGTATTCCCTCAAACTTATTCTAATATTTCGTTTGATTTCCCTTCAAGGTTTCACCGCCCGTGGTTCTCGAGCGACCCGATCCGTGACCAACGGAAGCTGCCTGGCGCCAACCCATTAAGTTCCTGTAACTTCTGCTGCTTCTGTTCCTGGCTGCTTGTGATAAGTTCTGTACCTGGTTCCTCAACAGGTATTATAAGGACTGCAATTTTTTCTCGAACTTGCAGCATACGCTACAATGTCTTTCACTATTGAAAACGACAAACACATCATAGCGACAAGCACTCCGTGCAACATCATTGCCGACGATGATAAAGTTACTTCGGAGATCTGGTTCCGCACGCCGGTGAATACAGTGTATTTTCTGGATAGATTTCAAGTACTGAATGCTTAACTTCTAGGCGCTTACCAAAGCTATTATCGACAAGGCAGACCAGATCCAGCTTGAGACTAAGTCTCGCGACCAAGGCTGGGTCTCCTTCCCCGAGGCTGGTAGTTGGAGTTGGTTTGACATCGTTGTTCTAGAGTCGCCAGAGGCTGTGGAACCTAAGGTTAAAAACGGCCTGGCGCAAGTTTGGCTCAGCCACGACAATAAACTGGGGGAAAGTGTGGACACAGAGCAACAGGGCCCTGTCTGGGCTAGTGATCACGCTATTTTCGAGGGCCTCGAGGTAACTACCATGCACATATGCCTTTAATTGGCTTCATCATAAGTGTTACAGGTCGGAAATTCACTAGCCGTGCGCGTCTGCGCTCGTTTCGCAGGATGGGAGAATCATGCTTCAGAAGGACGCCTAATCATCCAAGTCTCTGAACGGGGTAAGGAGTCAATAGTTTCTTACGAACATTCGTTTGACTTTTCGTATTTCAAGCCCGCCCCCCCAACTGGCATACCTCTTCTAGCATAGCTCAAGTTAAATATCTTGAAAGGGTCACTAAGCAAATAGTGAAGTTAGAAGAGTCCTTTGATACCTATCTTGAAGGCGTAACTCCCGCAGATGCACCTCCCGCATACTCGCTTGTACGCGCGATGCTGCCTACTGGGCCGCTCCGTGCTGACCAGAGCACCATTGCTGAGGAGCCCCCGCTAAAGTTAATGTCACTTGGTATGTTCACAGTTCGTCTGAGGTGGGCGGCAATTATTAAATGCGATATAGATGGTGGAGGTGTCCGGGGAATCTCGTCGCTGCACATCTTACAAGCGATCCTGGCTAAACTGTCCAGCGATCCTAACGTGAAACCTTGCCAGTATTTTGATATGATCGCTGGTACAAGTACGGGAGGGTGCGTATCTTTATTTCTAATTCTACGCACGTAGCATGAGACTGATGATTTGAAGACTGATCGCTATCATGCTCGGACGCCTTCAAATGGCGATACCAGAATGTATTAGCGCATATGAAACCCTCTCCGCTACAATTTTCAGCGCCGGTAAAATAGAGAAGGGGTTGAATTTGGGTATGACTGGCGCGAGATATTCAAAAGACCGTTTAGAAAAAGGGCTGAAAGCATTGATCAAAAACAAAACCGGGGACGAGAACGCTCCTATGTTGGACCCAGATACCAATAATCATTGCAAAGTGTATGTGTACTTTATGGCTACATGCCTTCAGCGTTGACACCCCATAGGTTCGTGGCGGCTGGTCAACGTCAAGATCTGAACCACACGAGTGCTGAGCACTTCCGAACCTATCCTACTAACTTTCCCAATCCATTTTCTGGATGTACTATCTGGCAAGCTGCCAGGGCAACCTCCGCGGCACCGACATACTTCCCAGCTATCGAGATCAACGGAGTACACTTTGTGGATGGTGGTATCAGGTTCAACAACCCCTCATTTCTGTGTGTCCTACCTCACTATGCATGATTATGCGCTTACAATTGCTTTCAGGCTCATGGGAGAGGTCAATGCAGCTTTTGGTAAAGGTTTTGGTCTTGCTCGGCGTTTTGGCTGCTTCTTAAGCATCGGTACTGGCATGCAACCGAACATCGCCATCAAAGAACCAGCCTTAATCGACCTTCCCTACGGGAAGAATCTTGTGGATGCTACGATGGACGTTGCGACGGATTGTGAAACGACACACAACCTCATCAAGAATGTATTCGACCTATTCTATAACAATCAGGACGTCTATTTCCGATTCAATGCTGGCGTCAAAGTTGGTGACAACTGGGAGCCTATGATCAAGTTGGATGACTACAAAGGTATGTCAGAGTTGGTGAAACTGACCAAGGCGTATGTTGGGGGCGAGGCGGCGAAGAGGATAGAGGAATGTGCAGCGAAGTTGAAGTAATACTTGCTTACTGTGCTTTGAAAGCGATACTGTAGCTTGGATTTTCCTGCTTACTACTCATAGTATTCGGTCCTGGCCTTATTTAAATACTTCGTTTTTTCTCATGGAATGGTCTTCTTAATGGGCGCACAACCTTAGCGTCAAATCGTGATAGTATCAATAGCCTGATTGTTCTCCGCCACTCTGTGCACGGGAGACACTTCAGTCTGAGGAACACAATGCTGCTGAAACGGCGTGAACCGGCGTTTCATCACTGGAACGGTATGTATGCACCAAGGAAATTCGGCATGTATTGGCGCCAACGTTCTGACTCCGTTCAAATTCACTAGCTGTAACCGATGCTCCATGGTTGGTCTCTACTCACCATGTCTGCCGACCACTTCTAGACCGTCGTAATTTCTCTGCACAACCAATTGCAACACCAGTGGATCTTTCTTTTGATTTGTACACCCCATCCAATGGAAACCGAACAGATGGTGCTCTTGTGATTTTACATGGCCTATTGTATGTCATGTCATAGTCTCTGTGCTCGAACCTAATGGCGGTTCCTAGTGGGTCCAAACGGAACTTTGCCTCACTTTGCAAAGCATTTCAACGAGATTTAGATCGCCCTATATACGCGCTCGACCTCCGAAACCATGGATCGTCTCCACATGCAACACCAATGGACTACCACTCCATGGCATCTGACGTCCAGCACTTCATAACTAGGAATGGTTTAGAAAACTTTTCGGTGCTAGGGCATTCTATGTAAGTGGGACCAATCGCCGGTCAGATGAAAACTGCCGACTGAGTACCAAATTCCAGGGGTGGCAAGGTAGCAATGGCTCTCGCCCTTTCATCGCGCTCCCAACTTCCCAACCTTCAGAATCTCATCATCTCGGACATAGCACCAACGCAAGGCTCTCTTCCCTCATCTTTTGCCCGTTACCTCGAGGTTATGTCTGTGATCGAGAACCCAGCGTCTAAAGTCAGGACTAAGGATGCCGCAGATTCTATACTGAAAACAGTGGAAAGGGTTGGTCATGGAATGACAATTCTGAGCAGCATTATATGACTCAGTTTCTAGGATCTCAGCATTCGTCAGTTCCTCTTGACAAATCTAACTCTCCCAACCGATCCAAGCAACACCGCAAAGTTCAAGATCCCTGTTGACATCCTCAGAGGCGCCATTAAGGATATCGGGTCATTCCCATTCTTACCGCTTGGTTATGAGACGTGGAATGGTAGAATGTTGGTGGTAAAGGGAGCGAAGAGCGCGTAAGTGGAGCCGTCTTCGCCATTGATCTGCGGCTCATACCGAGTTTGAATCCACTTAGTTACATCACTCCTTCAAGTACTTCATCATTCAAAGCCTTCTTTCCAAAGATGGAGATGGAAATGCTTGACACAGGGCATTGGGGTGAGCTTCTCGATCTATCCTTCTATAGGAGTTGCGCATCAATTGCCTAACTGCCGACTTAGTACACGCCGAAAAGCCCAACGAGTTTAAGAAGATCGTCGTTGATTTCATAATGAAAGCTTAGGCCATGTTAATATTATTAGTCCTACACATATGTTCGTTAATGGTCCTACATTAGTTACAGGTGGCCACGAGGCACACGTTATACTGATACAAATATACGAAGATTATTGTTTGTTACATAGTCGAATGTGGTCATTGTGACCGAATCTTCAGAGAGAAATACAAACTTATAGAACCAATTAGCAAGCGATTTATGGTGATAAAAAATCGACCTACGCTGAACGGTATATGATGAAAATCGAAACAAGGATGGCCGCCCATTTCCCGTACGATATAGACCCAATTTCTAAGTAGGACAAGACATCTTCGCCAGAAACGGTACAACTTGCAGGCGTCGATGAAGGATAAGCGCAAATACAGGAACCATTTTGCTGTTTCTGGCATTGGAAAGTTAAACCTCGGAGGTCTGACTGTAATGGCGAGGAGAGGTTAGCTAGGACATGACACAAGATCAGGGACATACATTTGTAATAAGCTCAAAAGCGTATTTTTGGTAGTCCATATAATGGAACGAGTAATACCAGAACCTGGGAAGCGAGCGGGCTTTGATACTGTGATGAAGATAAGTCAGAAGTTACATGAAGTGTAGTGATAAGACTGACAAATATCCGCCAACACTCATCCAGAAACCATTGATGCTGATACCACGGGGTAAGTGACACGTTAACATCTTTTATACATGGAAGCTCACAAAGCAGATATCGCCAACGCCGCCACGAATACCGGGAGGAAGGATGCAATCACGAGCACCTGACTTTCAGCTACCAATATAGCAAGGAAGAGGAAGCCAAGGAAGCGGAAGAAAGCCGTCGCGCCGGGATGTAGACCCTAAAACCCAAAGGGTAAATATCGCAACCTCGTATCATAGATGGCTAGCCCAACTTACGATTGCCCAGTAACAGATCAACGTAAACAACACTGTACAGCCAAATAAGAATGGAATATTGACCAAGGTGTTCGAGATCAAGAAAGGAAGAGTGGTGTATAATCCATTCTTCGTTTCCCGGTAGTATACAGCGCGCTCTTCAAGGTCTGATTATGCAGATTCAGAGTCAAATGCGGTATGAGGAGGAAAAATCCTCACAGCTTGGAATTCCCGCCACGGACATCTAAGTGGGTCGAGTTGATTTACTGATAATGAAAAGAACTCTTGAATTACTCACGAAAGCCAAGAACGCCACACTGAAGAAGTGCACAGACAACCTATCGTTGATCGTTGAGTCTGTTAGCCCCAGTCGTATCCATATTGTGCTGTTCAAACATATTATTGAGTTACGGCGATAAAAAGAAAGGTATACATAACACCCACGCCAGCATAAGACCCATACCTGAAGGCTAGTCAGCTAATATAACGAGTTATACACAGCGAGAAAGCACACCTGCGTACATCCCCGTGCGGACACCGTAAGCAAGAAGATTCCGTAAGTAGTTCTTCGTACTTCGTTCAGATAAGACTACAGTATTCCAGAAGAGGGTCCCAAACGACCCAGCCTTTCCATGCTCCTCACCCCCATCCTCGATTGTTAAACCAGTGGCATTATTTCTTGAATTTGAAGTACTTGGGCGTGTTGGCGACTCAAGGGTAGTGAGGTAGTAGCTACGAAGGTCGTGTACAGTTGTCCCCTTCAACTCCGTTGCAAAGTCGTTGTTGAGGAAGTTCATTGCATGCTCAGCTGGTGTGTGCTAAACGCATATAGAGGTCAGGTTGATAGAGCTCGAAGGAGTGCATGAGAATCCGTACGAATCTTCCAACCGGCCTTCCCCACCGTTCAAAGAAACCATCAAGGTCGTTAACAGGACCTGAGTAGCACACCTTGCCTTCTGCTAGCATAAGAAGATTTGTGAACTGCGCAAGGGTCTCAAGCGATGGCTGGTGAATTGTGGCAATGACGATGATCCCTTCTGCAATAGCTAGTGTTCGGATAGCTGACATTACTTCCCTTGCTGAAGTGCTGTCAAGCTGGTGGACCTTTAGTATTATGCAGTGTATGAACAAAGAGAACCTACACCAGAAGTGACTTCGTCGAGGTATAGAATCCGTCTGATAAACAAAATGATCAACGACGATAATTTGCGAAGCAGACGAACATATGAAACTTACGGAAACGTGACCATGGCACAAGCGGCAGTAACCCGACGCTTTTGGCCTTCATAGGACACGTGGATGAGTTTTTTTTATTTTCGTATACGATGGATTCTTCATAACATACCGCCAGATATCCCCCGTGAAATTGGTGTTCCTATCCGTTGGTCAGCACAAGTCCCTAATCCTAACGCAGTTATCACTCGGTTGACACGTTCCACGACCTCTTTGCGAGACAGCAGGGGAAGACTAGGATGGGAGGTGAACAGAGTGGCGTGAAATAAATTTAATAACTCAACTGAAGGCGAAGTGCGTAACTTATGGATTCGCGAACAGTCAAAACACCAAGTAGAGCATCTTCCTGTTCAACAAACGTGGATATTTTGTGCATGATACGAGCGCCTATAAAGTGCTTGTTGAGTTGTACCTATTTTCGGCGATACGTGTTAGAGCTGATGCTACGGAGAGGGACTGGGACCCACAGAAGAATCGCCTGTGGTATGCTTCCGAAAAGCCATCACGTCTAAAAGTGTGCTTTTCCCTTATGCACGATCTGTCACTAGGACTTCTCTATCTTGTGATGAGGCGAGAACATACCTGCACCTGATGGCCCCTATGCACTATGTCAGGTTGAAGGCCAACACTAGAAAAGAGGGATATTGACCATAATCGCCAGTAACTCGCCAGCTCTGATGTCCACAGATACATCATCTAAGAGCTTCTTCGTTGCGCCACCTTTCAAAGCGACCTCGTAACTCAGATGTTCAAAGGAAAGAACGGAGTTGGGCGCAGGCAAGCCTGGAGTTTCGTGCTTGGGGAGAACACCATGTACCTTATCCATTGGTGGCGGAGGAATTGTATGTGCATGGAATGGTTCCTGCGGCTTATATATGTAACAAGGTGACAGAGTGGTGATACCGTCCAAGGGCGGTGCCAAGCCCGGAGGGTATGCTCGATGAAGCTAAGTCATGATCGCAAAGTCCAGTGACGTTTCCCCATCTTACGGCAGGGGTTCTGAACTTCCCCTGATGGTATGAATTACCGAATGATATATTCCAAGGAGTCTTCAAGCTAATTCGGGCTGGTGGGTTTGTTTGCAAGGGGCCGACGTGATGCTATGGCGCTTACCACGAAAGCTGTTCGGATAACGGGTTTGTCTGACTTGAGCCACCGAGCATGCACACGACATAACCCCGGATCAGGTTTGGAGTTCACCGGAGCGATATCATGATCCCCTTCCGTATAAACCATGTACCCTGTGTCCAGCAAGAATCGTGAACCTCGGATGCCGAGTCGAATAGAGCGCTGCGGTGGAAGTAAGGCATGAACGGCCGCCATATTTTTGAAGGAACCGAGAACTATCGCATAAATAAAGGCCTGTAGAAAGTAACTGTGTATGTCGCAGTTAATTAATATGGAACCGAACATATAACCAACTATGAGATTTTCATCCGTGGCATCTGACATCAGTTTTTTTTTTACCGAACAGACGTTGACAGAAAGTACCAGTCACCTTAATCACTAGGTAAGATCAAAGCTCGATTTTGTCAACATAGCAAGGCTCACCTCTACGCTCCGTTGGCTGATACTAGCCTGGTAAGTATAGCCGCCTCAGTCCGTGCTGACTACGGGGGTGTGATTTTGAGTTTCATTTAGGGGTATGGGGACACATGGCTTTAACACGAGACAGTAGCGTGGGGAATGCAACTGTTCTGGGTCAACATGACCATTTATGTATAGTGAGCTTCTTTCTAATGTTATCGAAGGTATCGAACTGTTTTTCGTTCAATAGAGCGGTAGAAGACATAACATCCATAGCTCCCTTACCTTTCACAGAAATTGAGCACTAGGCCATAGTCTTAGGAGGGGGAGGACTCGGGAGTTGTATGACTGTATGGCCATTGACCACTAGTAGGTCCGTGTTGATCCAATGTTTAACGTTCAACGGGGAGTAGCGGTGTCAACTTTCATTCCAAGTTCTTCCAATTCAGGATAAGTAGGAAAATGTCATCTCGATTCTCGATGGGTAGATTTGGGAAACAATTCCATTGAAGTTGTCAATGGAGGGTTGTCGACCAAGCCGAAATTCAGATTTCAATTTAGTCGAAAGCCTTCGGCTTCTAAAATACATATGCTGCTACAGTGGTAAATACTGGCAGACAACGGTCCACAAATGAGAATATTCGCAGTCATCCGCTAAAAGTAAACACTTGCTGAACAGTGAAGGCCGACAAAACCTTGATCCGAGGGCGGCTGGGGCTTGGAGTTGACCTCAGCTTCCTATATATGTACCCTCAAAAAACTGGAAATTATCAATGCATGACACAGGACTCGTATAAAGATGCTCTCATCTACTCATCTCGTGTCCAAGATGGCTTGGCACTGCCAACGCCCACTACCCTGGACATGAAGCACGTTTTGGCAGTCCGTATGGCTCTTTTTTGTAGTTTCAGTAATCTTCTTGGATCGGTTGCTCTTGGTTGGCGTCATCGAAGCTATTTGACGCATCCCATACCGCATTAATGGGCTTCGCTCATCGGCCCCGACTCCGCTCCTTCCTCTTCTATTGCAGGATCGCAACAAAATACGTTTCGAACAGGATATGGATTGTTCCCTTGGCATCACCATACGTTTCTTCTAAAAAGTTAGTTAT
>JABCKU010008215.1:8725-41343 GCA_018221655.1 Myochromella boudieri
TTTGACCATTGTCGATCTAGACTCCACCGAATTCAAGGATTTCGTCAATCTTTCTCGAATCTAGCGAAAGTTATGAATTTCCAAAGAATTTGTTGCGATATCGGAATCTACAACTTTTCACGATGATGCACCACCACCTTTACTATTCGCATTCTATAAATTACTATGTGGCAGGAGGGGAGCAAGATTCCTCGGAGTCAGGCTCTTCTTCAATCGAGTTCCCATCGATACATCCAACAGATGATTTCAGTATTGCCATATCGTCTTCGCTGACTTCGAGACAATCATACATTTGCAGAGTTTGGATCGGGTATCCCCGCATTCTTCTCGCCAACAAACAAAACGCCAATTGCTGATATAAGGTACATTCCCATAGATCTTCCGCTGAAGAATTGTCGCCGCACCAATGGCAAATAGACATACATCGGAGGGCTGGGAGTGTTATACTGGGACGGTCGATGTTGGAAGTCCGGTCTGCGGGAGCTTCAGGGATAGGAAGCAAATTACCTATGCTGGTCGAAAAAGCTATGAGGAATTGTACGGACGCCCCGTCTCCGATTTCAATGGTATCCAATTCAGCGAGCTCCTCAAACAAGTTAAGCCAATCTGCGTTTTGCAGATATTGACAGTCAATGCGCAACGACTTCAAATGGTTCAACGAAAATATTACTGGAAGGTTTTTTGCCATCTCCATTTCATCCATCAGTGAGCACCGAACAGGTACGGAGAAGCTGACTCGAAATCGAGGACAAGGTTTTTCGCCCCGGTCTGAGAACAAGAAAAAGGGTCCCCGAACCTCAATTGAGTCAATTGGGTTCTTTAGTGGTTGGTAAAGATGTTTTATCAATGCCCAATAACCGACTGCAGAGATAGAGGCTTCGTAGATTCCAACTAATACGGTTATGTCGACGTAAGTCGTATTTGGGAAGGTAACATGATCCAAGAAGAAAATGCAATTCGGCAGATTGGAGGTAAAGTTCAGTGATTGGAGCAGGGGAAGATTGACATTTGGGGAAGGTGGCTCGACGGTAGAAGTAAAGATTATCCAAAGGGCGAGACTCTCGAGACTCGTCATATGGGAAAGTGCGATAAACAAGTAGTGAGCTGGGGGTCCAACGCTTTTAGGGATGGCGCCTACGATTGAGAGGGATCTCAGGTTAGACCAGGAAGACATCGGTTTCCATTGTACGGTGCAATTTTCCAACTTGAAATGCTTTAAATTCGGGTAGTTCCAGAGTATGTGCTCCAAATCGAGTTCTGGAAACCTTTGCCGCAGGCGGACACTTGCGAAGATGACACTGTATGTTTCCATTATTGGAGCAGGGGATTGGAGTGAGGTGACCAATGCAAGAAACTCATCATTCGGCGCGGTATGTTGGATAAGCGACAGTTCTCTGATGCGATGTACCTGTGCAACGACCAGTGTCATGGCTGCTCGCGACCTCGTAAATGACGTTTCGTTCCCTCCAGATTTTATCTTGTCGAAAGCGGCCACAATTTTCAACGGGGAAGTTTGAGAACGAGTCAGCATCTCCATAGCCCAGCACGGGGATTGGAAATGGATATTGGTCCACAGCGTCGAGCACGCCAGTGCAACTCGGCGCCAGTACGAGCACACGTGCGATACTTTAGGTATCCAATCCAAAGATTCCGCGTCTCTATACCAATGCTGCGAGCCGAAATAGTTCCGTTGCGAAAACTCAAAGACAAGGGAAAGAAGTTCAGGAGGAAGGTGGGATATGGGATTGAGATCATTGTACCGCTTACTCCAAGAACGTGCGGCTACGTCGTCTGAGGCGACGATTGCTTCTTCGAGGTGTGCTAAGACAGCCTCTCGCTCAGTGAAGTTGCTGAAACCTGTATCTTGAGCAATTTTTCTGGGACCTAGTACCGATGTGGGTGGAGCACCTGAGTGCATCAAGTTGATTTACGCACCTTGCATAGTGTTCTACGTTGTATCAGGACCTCCGATACCAGAAAGCTAGTAAAATGCAGCATTGAAAGGCTGGCATTGGTTGACTTTGATGATGCTTAAGTGGAAATTTTGATGAATGATCAAAACGTGACGAAAATGACGTGTCAACGTCTTGACATTGACAATTCCCATAGGTGTCAATGGCATCCAGCTGAAGTTCTATAAATTAACATCTCCTGAACGGATTCTGTATCCACTCTCAAAGCCCATCCCTTTAGACACGGCCAGCGGTAGAAACTCGAGATTGGGAGAAGTCAAACAGACTGTTGGTATATACCGTCGAGGTCTTTACACGTATCACCACCGTGCCTGATAGCAATAGATTTACGGTTGGTACAGGAGCCGACTTATGTGAGGTGCGCAAGACCTGACCATGTTCTTCTATTATGTATTTACCTCAATGGGCATCATCCTGGAACCTTGACGGGAAGATCGGTACATAGTCCTCTGCCGTTCATTCTTGGACCATTGTGGTCTCAACCGACCGGTTTTGCAATCCTGATACACTCGAAAAATGGATTGGCATGGTTTGATTAGCTTTTTCCCACATTTGATTGCGCGCGTTAAGCCTACGGAATTGCATACATGTGAGTCACGACTGGGGGTCATTCCTATATAAGCTGAATGGCCCACATGGCAAGGTAGGAATTGTGGCACACTTGAGCGGAATGTGTTGAGTTGTATCCTCCCATGGAAGGAAGTTACTTACATTTACTATGAAGTAGAAGGAATGCTAAATCTAGCGCTGAGTATTGTGCAAAGTGTCTCGCTGGGACTAGCGACGCACCCATATAAATGAAGTTGCTGGGCATGACGAAGTAGGCTATCATGCCAATAATACCATCAACACTTGATAGAGAAAGGGTATTGATATTTATCATCAAATGTGATTGGTTTCGAGAGTACTTACCCACCAAGGAGGGTAGTATTCACTGTATACACCATCAATGTGTTGATGAGGGTGTCAGTGCTTTGAAGGAACCTCAGTGTTTCGGCGGTAGATTATAGATTAAGCGTAGTAGGTACCTTCGGAAGCCCGTCCTCGACCTTATGAGTAACCAGGTTAAGGATAATGTGATGCTGAGAAGGACTGCAATGCCACTGGCGAAGCCAAGGTACGGCAAATACTACATGGATGGTCAAACACCCAGGCGAGGGAGGCGATGATGGAAAATACCGATAGCTTGTGAAGTTCCAGGTATGGGGAGGTTATCTTGAACCTGAGTAACATCAGATGACAGCAATGGTTTTCACTCAAAGACGTACGCTTTGACAGTCCACACTACATATATAGGTTAGGTTGTGAAAAACATTCCGAGTCAAGAGACGCACCAACGGCAGTAACTACACTCATTCTATCAATAAGAAAATAATTCACGATCCGGAAAAGAACCAACCAAGAAATGTCATAGATCCTAACATCTTGGAGTCGATGTTCAGTATAATTTATTAAGCCTGACTGACTGTGAAACTCACAATCCAAGCCGTTATCAGAACGTTTCCATTACCCACTTACAGGCAGATTCATTCAGTGCAGAGCGTAGGCATTGATAAAAAGTACTTACATCGATAAATGTGATGTGCAAACAGCATGCAGATAATGAAGTCGGTGAAAACCTGGAACACAAGTTAATCATTGTTGGATGGCGTTCTCCGGTAATTCAACTTGCGGTAGTTGTGATGTGAACCTTATGATAAGATTGTTGGCCATGGAACCAAGCGAGAAGAGATCAAAAACTCACCAGAAGACTCCTACAGAATGCAATGTCTGAGTAACATGATTTACGAAAGATAGCGGCAACATACACACCATACTGCAGGTTAGGCGGAAATGCTGAGGTTGAGAAAGTTGGTTACAAGGTAATAGTATAAAAAGTGAGCGTCCAACGCCGAGTTGAACGTCTCAAGTAACCTTTAAAAACCGTGAACTGCACAATTAGAACGATTACCAGACATAGCAGACTGGATGATTATAGACCATAAAAAAGCGACCTAGTAGTTCCAGAGAATACAATGCTGTGAGCACAATGCTATCACTGGTGATTATAAATGCGGAAGCAGTACCGTCAGCCTAATAAATATGCTATCTCTCTGAGTCGATTCTCGCGTGAAGAACGTAAATGTCTGGACGCAAACCACGCCCCAGAGCCTACAGTATATATGAGGAGTTCGTGCTACGATCAAACACTGAAGAAAACACGTACGCCGTCGCTACGAGGACACCAACGAGAAGCGCCCCAAGTGTGTTATCGTAGGTCGGGAACCCAGTAAGCATTTGAGAGATGGGGGGAGCCTGAGCTTGAGAAGGGAAAGACATATTCTTCCAAAGTATTCACAGTGAGAGGATGGGGTGTCAGCGGACTCGGATGCGAGGGGTCCACCTTGTTGTATATGACAAGATGTTATTAATACTCTCCCGATATGCCCAGATGTGGCTATACAGCGAGTTCAGTCGAATTAATGCGTGGGCACTTTGGAAGTGGAACCACGTCCATATACACAACGGTAGGCCTGTGGACTTTCCAAATTAGTGACATCTAACAACCAAGCTCGAGCTATCGCCTACAGTAACCATGAAATAGTGTGAGAACTATTACGGCCCATCTCTACCCCACCTATTGTTTTTCTTTCAAAGACGCCTGGGCGAATTGGATCCAAGGGAACTGGTGACAAGTCATTCTGACAACCAAGTCAACATCACCAAAGAGGAACAGGATTGATTGCTACTTTACAAACGGATCTGATCGTCAGGGCCAGCTAGAGGTACGCCAACAAGTCGTAGTGTGGTTGATACTATCCGCGCATGTCATCAATGCTGTGAGTGTCAGAAGCGGTAGGACTGGAAGCCTGAGTCACGACCCCCAGGAATGGGTAAATCAGGAGACATTTGACAGATGGGGCAACGGAGGATGGTGGATCTTCCACCCAATGATTCATTCAACTATGTTTCTATGGACATTTACCTCATGATAAACAAGTTCAAAAAAGCGCGATCAAGGCGTAATATGCTTGGCATGCCAGGATAAGGAGGTGCGCAAAAATCATAGATATTTTATGCCATACTTATTTTGCCAGGCCTCCTCGCGCATGGAACCAATGAGCTCTGCTCCGGAACGTTGAAGGTGGAGGGTGGATTTATGTACCCGAGGCAGGTGTTAACAGTAGCAACTCGAGAATGGGAGATGTTGTGCACTAGCTCACAGGGGACGACGAGCACGGAGATGCAGTAGTTTCGGGTCAAGATCATCTACAGTAAACACATGTAAATACAAGCCTAATGTACCGATTGACCAAGAACGATCCCGTTTCCAACAGGAGAGGTTAAACAGACTGTTGGTGTATACCAAGTCTTCACACGTAACACCACCGTGCGGTCCGTGCCTGATAGCAATAGATTTATGGTTGGTGTAGGAGCCGACTTATGTAAGGTGCGCAGGACTTGTCCACACTGGCAGCCTGTCCATGTTCTTTTCAACCAACTATTATGTATTTACTTCAATGGGTATCATCCTGGAACCTTGACGGGAAGACCGGTACATATTACGTTCTCTGCCGTTCAATCTTGGACCATTGTGGTCTCAACCGACCGGTTTTGCAATCCTGATACCCTCGACTCAAAATGGATTGGCATGGTTTGATCAGCTTTTTCCCACATTTGATCGCGCGCGTTAAGCCTACGGAATCGCATACATGTGAGTGATGACTGGAAGTCATTTCTATATAGGTTGAATGGCTCACATGGCAAGGTAGGAATTGTGGCACACTTGAGCAGAGTGCATTGAGTTGGATCCTGCCATAGAAGAAAGTTACTTACATTTGCTCTCAAGTATAAATAATGCTGAATCTCGCGCTGAGTACCGTACAAAGCATCTCGCTGGTACTAGTGACGCACCCATGTATATCAAGTTGTTAGGCATGACGGTGTAAGCTATTATGCCAATAAAGGCATTAATACTTGATAGAAAACGGGGCGTTAATATTTATCACCAGATGGGATCGGTTCTGAGAGAACGTACCCGCCAAGGAGCGCAGTATTCACTGTGTACATCATCAATGTGTTAACGAGGGTGTTAGTCCTGTGAAGGAACACTTCAGTGTTTCGCGAGTAGATGGTAGATTAAGCGTAGCAGGCACCTTTGGAAGCCCGTCCTCGACCTCACGAGTAACCAGGTCAAGGAAAAAGTGATGCTCAGAAGAACTGCAATACCAAAGGCGAAGCCGGTGTACAACAAATACTACATAGATGGTCAAACACCTGGAGGAGATAGGCAATGATGGAGCTACCGATAGCTTGTGAAGTTCCGGGTATGGGGAAGACATCTTGAACCTAAGCGATCAGTGACATCAGATGAGACGAGTCATTTTCACTCCAAAACGTACGCTTTGACAGTCCACACTACATATATGATAAGCAAAAAGGTTAGGTTGTGAAAAAATATTCCGAGTCAGAGACGCGCCAACAGCAGTAACTACACTCATTCTATCAATAAGGAAATGATTTACGACCCGGAAAAGAACCAACCAAGAAATGTCACGGATCCTATCATCTTGGGGTCGAAATTCAGTCTAGTGTATTCGAAACGACTAACCGCGAAGCTCACAATCCAAGCCGTTATCAGAAGGTTTCCGTTACTCACTTAGAGGCAGATTTGTTGAATACAGAGCATAGGCATTGATAGAGAGCACTTACATCGATAAATGTGATGTGCAAACAGCGCGCAGAGAATGAACTCAGTGAAAAGCTGGAACACAACTTATTCATTATTGCATAATGTTCTCTAGTAATTTAACTCACGGTAGTTGTGACGTGAACCTTATGATAAAATTGTTGAGCATGGAACCGACCGAGAAAGAAACGGATAATATACCAAAAGACTCCTACAAATTCAATGTCTGAGTAAAGTGATTCACAAAAAATAATGAGAATATACCCACCATACTGTAGGTTGTGTGAAAGCACCGAGGTTGAGGAAGTTGGATACGAGGTAATAGTACAGAAAGTGACCGTCCAAAATCGAGTTGAATGTCTCGAGTAACCTTTAAAAACCACGGACTGCACAGTTAGAAAGATTGTCAGACATAGCAGACTGGCTGAATACAGACCACAAGAAAGCGATCTAGCGGTTCCAGAGAATACAACGCTGTGAGCACAGTGCTATCGCTGGCAGTGGCGATCATAAAAGGGGGAAACAGTACCGTTAGCCTAAGATATATGCTATCTCTCTGAGTCGATTCAGGTTTTCGCGTGAAGAACGTAAATGTTTGGACGCAAACCACGCCCCAGAGCCTACAGTATATATGAGGGGTTCGTGCTATGATCAAGCACTGAATAAAACACGTACGCTGTCGTTACGAGGACACCAACGAGAAGTGCCCCGAACGTGTTATCGAAGGTCGGGAAACCAGCAAGCATTTGAGAGCGGGGGGGAGCCTGAGGTTGGGACGGGAGAGACATGTTCTTCCAAGGTGATCGCAGTGAAAGGGTGGGGATGTTAGTGGACTCAGATGCAAGAGGTCCATCTTGTTGTATATGACAAGGTGTTATTAATACTCTCCCCATGTGCCCAGACATGGCTATACAGCGACTTCTTCCGACTTAATGCGCGTGCATCTCAGAAGTGGAAGCACGTACATATACACAACGGTAAACCTGTGGGCCTTTAAAAATTAGTGACATCTGACAACAAAGCTCCAGCCAACCCTTACAGTAACCTTGAAATAGTGCGTGAATAGGCTCGTGACCAGCCTGCTTAAGAGAATCGTTCGCAGGCTGGTGGTTCTCGAAGGTTTGACACACTCCAGGGTGTCAGCGGAGTTTTTAGCCAACAGCTTGCCTGAAATTTTGGCGAAACATACTGGTAACGAGTCTAGTGTGTGAACTATTACGAACCATCCCTACCCTACCTATTGTTTTTCCTTCAAAGACGCCTCAGCGAGTTGGATCCAAGGAAACTAGTGACAAGTAAGTCCAATAATCAAGTCAACATCACCAAAACGGAACAGGGTTGATTGGCTACTTTACAATTGCAATGGTTCTGATCGTCGGAGCCAGCTAGAGGATATTTTCTGCACACATCATCAATGTTACGAGTGTCAGAAGTGACACTACTGGTGACATGAGTAACGAGCCCCAGGAATGGGTATGTAAATCAGGAAATATTTGGCAGATGGGGCAACCGAGGATAGTGGGTCTTCCATGATTCATTCAACTATGTTTCTCAGGACATTTACCTCGTGATAGACAAATTCAAGAAAAGCGCGATCAAGGTGTAAGATGCTCGACTACCAGGATGAGGAGGTGCGCAAAGATCAGAGATATAGTATGTCAGGCGGAATCAATGAGCTCTGCTCCGGAACGTTGAAGGTGGGGGGTGGATTTATGTAACCGAGGCAGGTGAAGAAAGTCGAATCAATGATCGACACCGTGCTGTATCGGCGCGGGTAAGTGATATTCAGATCTGTCCACGGTTGAACTGTGCCTTGGGGTGTCCATCGTGACCGGGATGCTTGATATATCAGCATATGTTCGACAGGCATTTCTCACCAAGCGCTGAACAAAACAAGGTGGAGAGTTTCAAGGGATTGGAGGTGAGAGATTATGCCACACGTCTACTGAGCAAACGGTGAATATCCGATACAAACATTAAATACAAGTAATTCATACCTCCGAACTGCATTCAGAACGATCTCAGTTACCAGTACTCGTGGCAGCGGTCTCAGGTGGTCTCCAACGTCGTCCTGGGGCAATCTCCTGTGGAGATGAGTTTCTCCTGGTGGTCAGGAGTGGCGACTTTCTTCGGCGACTTGTAAAACCTCACTGACGGAATGGAAATTGCCCAGTAACATATTGAATGGTAATCGACGGGATGGCGATGGCAATTTTGTGGCTTTTCCTGTGATGCAGATTTTGTCGATTGGATCGTCTCCTTTCATAAAACCTAAATCTGTTAGATAGCCCCATGCGCAAGCAGCAGGCTCTGCAGCTACTCGGATTGGATCTCTACACACAGCCAATGATTTCGCGATTTTCCTTACCAACCCCTCGCTTGATTCAGTGGTTTCAACTACCTCTTCTATCGGACGTGAATGAAATTTGACTCCGTTGGGGTCTAGTAGTGAGTCTCCCGTAGCCCGCGTCTTCCTTTGAGCATCTAGCAGATATTGAAATGAAAACAAGATCGGACAAAAGTCGGAAGTCGCTGACCGGGAAGTCCCGGTCATTGTGTGTGACGATGGCGATCATGCATTCGTTGATGTTGAGGACGTTTAAACGTTTATCGATTTATCAACGGCAATGACAACTTGAACACCTCCAAGGCGTTACACCCCCACAGCAATCCTATTCTCTGACTCCAAATCGTCAACACGTGCTCCATCACATCGACCATTGCGGCAATAATAAACCTAACGCGATCTCAACAGGACTTTCCTTTACGTTCTCCCTCTCCAAATAACAGTCGATATCGTGCACTGCGGTAGGCTGGCAGCCTCGAATCAGGGAGCTGCTTGGGACATGGACAGGGTCTAGCGTGGAAAGCAGCGCTTAAGGTACTCAGTCGCCACTATGATGTACGTACTAATCTTCCAGTACTCTTTTTTCCTTCGTCGTCAATTGAAGGACTCTACTAGTGATGCTACAGCTATGTCGCTTTACCTTGTAACTATACATCGGCGAAGAACTAGAAGTTGGACTTGTTCCTCATTGCCCAATGTTCAGTCAACCCACAGCGTGGACCATGTCATTATTCAGCCTAATTGACAAATTGACGGAGTCAACTTGAATACCATGTGTTCCAAGACGTCGCCAATGTCAATAGCTGTTCCTCTCTACGCCGCTCAAGGAATTCAATGCAAAACAATATATTATTAAAGTTCGGATATGCTTTTGAACCCTCCGTAAGAATGCTTCTGACAACCGTTGCCACATATAGTACTGCCATTAAAATATACTTCCCGCCATTACAGGTTATTGTTCTTTGAACGTACGTCCACATGAAGGTGGGACGATGCACTCCTATATTTGGTATGCCATATGCTGAGGCACCGTGTGATACACTAGAAATCTTCAGAAGTTAGCTGTGAAGCCTGTTAGTTATCCTCTTTGGCAACTCTTCCGCTAGGTCTATCTCCCTGACCTGGCTGTTACTAGCAATCGGGCCGTTTGCAGTACTCCATTTGCGATTATGTGCCGAGAAGCCGGGAGAGCGGTAGTTAATCACGGTGAGTTCGCCACTCCGACACATCATAGTCGTCATATGCTATGTGCTGACCATTCTTTACGGGCTTCAGGTTCTCCTGTTTTGAAAATCTTCATCAATCTCTTCTCTGTTGAAATGATGGAAGCTGATGGATGGAAGCTGAAGGATCTGCCCACGCTTGTTTACCGCTTTTTCTTTGTTCTTTGTTGCGCTTTTGAACACGACCTTCAAGTTCATGGATGTCTATAAGAAACGTCCGGAAGGGAGGCAAGCGATGGAGGCAAGTAAGAAGCAAAGAAGCCGTCACTCTCGCCCAAGTCGCTCATAGCAAACAGAAAGAAGATGTTGGATGCAACATACACTCAAGTCGACATTTTAGCTACGATCCGAACGGGAAGGTAGTGTGTAATACGGCATCGTTTTTGTTCTTCTCGCCCAAGGGAGCGCGTGCTTCGCCCATTACGTGAAGCCGGCTAGAATACTTATAAAAACATATTTCTCTACGCTTTCCTCGACTTACAAGGCCAGAGATGGGCTTTGAATGGCTACCGCATCTGTCTCTTCTAGTTACGCTTCTGCCACTACTTTCTCCAACTCAAGTCTCTGCAGCTGGTACGTCTTTCGTGGCGTATCTTCTTCAACACTGACAATACATCAAATTTTACTTAGCGTGTACTACAGCAACTGTTGGATCACCATACAGCAACTGGTAAGTGTCCTTCAACTGCTTTCGCCATATGACCCTCCTCATACGATTCTAGTTTTGATATCTATACACATGCTGGCCTAACCCTCGCACAATTTAACTCGTTTAATCCAGGCATAAATTGCAGTGTCTTGCAAATTGGTATGAGCTCAACGTTGATTGGCGTGATTCTTTGTCCTGAACCACCAGTCTCTGCTTTTAAAAAGGCCAGAAAGTTTGTATCTCGGCAGGTACTCTACCTTCAAATGCCCCCGGCCCATACAACAATGGCACCTGCTTTATGTATACCACTGTCCCGGGAGACTCTTGCGCAGGTAAGCATATTTTCCCCGTGTCTCCTTTTCTTCGTTGCTGAACTGTCATCTGTAGCTATTGCGACTAAGTTTAGTATAACTACGGCTAATATAGAAACTTACAATGCAAAGACATACAAATGGAAAGGTTTACATTCCACGAGACTTGGTGGGCGAGCGAGCAACTAATGTTTTCGTAGGTTGTGCCAACCTTCAGGCTCTATTTACTATGTGTGTTTCGCCAGGCACCCCACCCCCGATTCCGTCAGTTGCCCTAGATCCGTCCTAGAAATTAGCTTAATTGGTCACTAGAGTCGATCCCAGCCTTCAATGTGGACCAGCAAGCCCGGGAAATGCAACATGCCCCTTGAAGGCATGCTGTAGTAGCTTCGGTTTTTGTGGGCTAACAAGTGACTTTTGTTCAACTGCGGTAAGTGCTATCGGCTCTTGAAGAGCAGCGACACCTAAACGAAATGTATTTACAGGGAACAAATCCTTGGTTGGTTGATCAACTCGGCGATATTCATCTCACTCATGCCACTCCAGTATATCAAACTGCTTTACGCCAACATTGAAATCTTGCTCAACTTCTAGAACGATGCGAAACATTGGATACTATGCAGGTTGGGCTAATCGACGGCCTTGCGGTGCCTTTGGACGGACTCAGATGAACTGGACGGGTTATACGCATGCTCACTTCGCATTCGCAACAATCTCTCAAACTTTCGAGATTCGTTAGTTGTTCACACCGCTCAACTGCATAAAATACTGACCTATTCCATGAACCAGTTATTGCCGACGATGATGCGCCGCTTTTGCGAGATGTTGTCACCCAAAAATATGACGTTGATGGGCTGAAAGTGGTTATAGCTGTTGGCGGCTGGGACTTCTCGTCAGTTTATAACATTTTTTTCACGTTTTTTCCTGTTCTCAACGAAGCTGAAATCCAGGGAAGCCGACCCAACAAAAGATCTCTTTTCACTCATGATCGCAAAATCCTCAACACGGGCCACGTTTATATCATCAGTCAGTTCGGCCCTTGAGCTCTACGACCTCGACGGGATTGGTATGTCCATATCCTTTCAAACTATAGTTCTTTCGAATATGGGGCCCAACAGATATCGATTTCGGTAGGTCCATTCAAAACAATCTCATTGCTGTACGCTTAAAAGCAACCGAAAGAATATCCAGGTGCTACTGAGCGAAACGCCCCAGCTATAGGTCAATGACCCCCTCCATTTCATGCCGCACTGGCAGATAATCTTAACTTTTCATAGACACCCCGAACCTGACCACTTTCTTCAGCGAGCTAAGAGCTGCTCTTCCGTCAGCAATCATATCTGTTGGTACGTTTGATCAAAAAAATTATGGTGTGCACATGCGTAGATGCTCATTTTCCACCTATTTACTCAGCGGCACCTGCTGGTTATTGGTTCTTAAAAGGGTTCGAGATTGATAAAATTGCGAACAGTGTCACATACATTAACATGATGTGTCCGTACATCATTCACCTTCCCTGTGGTAAGGAGTTGACTGTCTTTCCTTAGCTTATGACTATCACGGACCCTGGGACACCAATGTCACTGGTCAGGCTTCTGTCGCCAACCCGCATACATCGATACTCGACATGCGTGATAGTGCTTTGCTCTACGTCCGCGCAGGGATAGACCTTTCCAAAGGTGCAGTTACATCGCTCTTGCGCTCAAGAATAGCGCTAACGCCCATTGCCTCACAGTAAACTTGGGTACTGAACGTTTTAAGAATGTTATTAAGTTGAAGTCTTAAGTTTTGATAATAGGACTAGCATGGTATGGTCGAACTTATCGTCTTGCATCTTCGACTTGCAAAGGATACAACTGCACGGTGAGAGACGTTCGCGACATAGATCTTCCTGAAAATCATGTCTGATTTTATTTAGATGGTTAGCGGAGGTAGCCCTGGGAGTTGCACCGACGGTTCTGGATACCTCGCTCAATTTGAAATCCTTCAACTCCTTGCCGCTGGAAATACTGCAACCTTCGACTCTGCCAGTCAGACCTATTGGTTTGATGACGCGGTAAGTAATTTACTGGTTTTATCAGTATTAAACTCTCGGCTAACCGCTGCCTAGAACGGAGACTTGGTCACCTTTGATCAGTCAGATACGTGGAAGTAGGTGGATATCACTGCCAAGTTTAGCACTATACTAAGCGCGCATGCTACCGGCATGTAGGGCCAAGCAAAACTTTGCTGCTACCACTTGTTTTGGGGGAAGTTTTGTGTGGTAAGCTTGTAACCCTTGAACAGCTACTGATAAACTGTGCTAATGATTATCTAAGGTCGATCGACCAGGTTTTACCCAGCGTGGGTTATCGTTATCTCCGTGTTATTTAAGTTTTAATAGAAATACAGGGTAGTGACTCGGGAGATTCAAACCCTTCCGCAGGATCATATTCAATCATCACTTGGAGTGAGTTCTTACGGTTACAAGTTAAAACTCACCCACTGATAGGTTTGAGATAGATCCTAACCCATATCCCGCCACAACTGCCAAGTCCCAGACATTTATAGGATCTGGAAGTACTGTAGTTATTCCAGTCCCAACTGCGACAACTGAAGTAACCATTGGTGGGCAAATAATCACATTAAACGCTGGCGGAACACCAATCGTTTCGAGGGTTCCAACTGGAGTATCTCAACCTGGTGCTGTCACCCCGTCGTGGAGTATGTTCATCGATCCCAAGATCAATGTAAATCACTCACCCCTTTTAGCTTACTATATTTCACCACCGTCTGGTGCTAGAAGTGTGACCTTTACTGCTCCGATCACAGCTGCTCCGACGTATACATCCGTAGTACCTGCTCCCACTGCTTCAAACGCACCTGCACAGAATGTCACAGGCCCTCCTGGGGGTTCGACATGTAATGGAGTGAATACCTGGAAAGTTCAGTTTGGACCTTCAATCGTAGGTTGCCTGCCACCAGACGTTGGCATTCCAGGAGGTATCACGCCCTCTGCAATGCCACCCGATAATTGGATCGGTATTTGGACAAACCCGGCTCCGCCTTTCGTGAGTAATTAGTGCCATTCGTACTAACCATGTTACTAACCTGGGAGAAAGGCGGTATCTACCATAACGCCCCCACATAGTTATACTTCCATTACTTGGAGTAAGCTCTATCAATCAGTTACACATTATATATAAGTGAACTGATGAAACATATTAGACCCCAACCCATATCCCCCCCCAACAGCTAGTTCCGAAACATTCATCCGCTCAGGCTCAACAGTAGTCATCGCGATCCCGACTTCGACGACGTCTATTACCATCGGCCCCGTTGTAATAACGCTGAACTCTGGGGGAACCCCGGTGAACGCCCCTGTTCCAACAGATGTGACGCAGCCAAGCGCGATAACCCCGACATGGAGTACGTACTTCTTTATGTATCGCTTGGCACAGTTGCTTAGTATAAGACCGTCATTCCTAGCGTATAATATCTTACCACCTCCTGATGCCACAACGGTCTTTTTCACTGCGCCACTTACTTCCACGCCAACTTACACTTCACATGTTCCGGTCCCCACTTCATCCGATTCCCATGGAAACCCTGTGATCGGCCCTGTAGGGAGTAAAAACCCCTGCGATGGTACAAACGTTTGGACTTTACTTTTTGGCGGCCTAATAGGTGGCTGCTTACCGCTCGACATTGGTATTGTAGGAGGTATAACCCCTCGTCCTATCGCACCTCCGGGCTGGACCGAGCCGTTCCCCAATCCCTACCCGCTCGAAACCGGGTCGCCCGACGATGAAAGCTCCTCGCAGACCACGCAGACCACGTCGACTACAACCACTTCCACTTCAACCTCCCCTTGTGCGGCATGGGAGACTGGCTTGTATGATCTTTCCGATGACCCAGAAGATGAAGATTGGGATAACCAGGGCACAGACCCCAATGACCTTAGACGACGGGATGGTGCCCAATTAGTGCCAAGGGCTGGCGGACGTCGTAAGCCACAACTCTTCTGCCCATTGGTCAACTTGAACAGGGTAGCAACTCATTCGTTTACCCTCAGGCATTACTGTCGCTGGATGCAATACAGCACAGGCTAAATCTCCCCAATTTGTCTCGTTGTCAGGACGAAGCACATGGTACACCGTCCTGAATACTGGGTTGTTTGCGCTTACTGTGGGAGGCAGACCATTCAAAGCAATTCGTAAGTAACATGTTCTTGTCCTGATCGCACTGTGTTTACTTTACATTAGAGGAACATGTATTCGAGTAAGTGGATTTTATACATGCCATAGCTCTTATTCCTGCTTATTTTCTACCATAGACTAGGTTATATCAGACAATTCTTTGGCAGCCCGTACGTGAGCGCAGCTGGGTGTACATGGTTCGTAGAACTTTATTGTGTACCTTGTTTTGTTTGCAGTGATTATGAGTCCTAAACATATCAATAGGATTACGGACAATGTGTTTAACTTCGACAGAGTCGGCGGTGGTACAATGGGAACTGCACTCGTTGGTGCGATTGATCAGGTGCGTGTGTGTGACAGCATGTTCGAAACCCACCTTCTTATATAATAAATCGCTAGGTTTCAAATATGGTTTGGGCAGACGTTCCGATGAACCAAGGTAATATACATCATCACTCAAGCAATACCTAATCTTACATAGTAACACATTAGCGAAAAGCAGCCTAGTCAACGGCCACTCCACCACGGCCGCAATGCCCCCACAATTATCCAACATGAAAAAAATTAACCAAGGGAATTTTAACCTCAAAGCAACTACCGATAAAATAATGAGTCTCGAATATTACTTGAGAAACGCGGCGGCTTTGGGGGACTGTGAGTAGAGCGTTGATTGTCCGATAGACCATGACACTCACATCGATCAAAGACCTGGACGAGACAAGCAGCACATTCCAAGCCACTGCTCTTCGAGTACAAAATTTACTATCAGAAATAACACCTACGACCCCTGTCCACCCAGACTTGAGCCTTCCTCTACTCTTCAACCAGTGGTTGCGGAGCACCGTTCAGGGCTACCCATCCGGCTGCACGTAGGTCACATCATATTCACCGAGCATGGCGTCGATCCTAATCGAAGCCGACAGAACTCGTGCCCAGAATACATGGAACTACTATCGGAACATGTTGCAAACAATGTCGGCTAGCTCGGGACTACCCATTCCTTCATGCTTCACACTATATCATGCAAATAATGTGAGTCTATGCCACTTACGACAAATTTGGGACTTGTAATTTAGTAGCCACTTCCTCCCAGTATCATCCGAGTACAATTCCAAACTATGAGGTAGGTCATTAGGCGTCGTAACTAAAGTCGTGTTCTGATATCCTCACAATAGGATCTACTTCCACCCGCTCCGAGTCTCGCTCGCTGCAACGCACCTGGAACAGAAGGCGCTATTGGACACGTAACTCGCGATCAGAGTGCGGACTGGTATATGTCTCGCCAACTGTTCAGGGTGATGGGTTCCGGTGATACGGTTCGTACTCCCCATCAAACACATCATCTGTACCGCGTCTTATCCACCCTTATTATTCAGGACTACTTCGCAATGGGAACGGGTGCATCGCTATCTGGTTCGCATTTGCAAGCCTTCTCCATCAGCGGAATCTCACAGTGCAACGGAGCATACACGCTCGTCGATACTGCCCCAACTCAAGGAGCATTAATGGTTCAAATCGCATTCGACTGCACTCCTGTCAATCAAAATGGTGACATTACCAATGCGTTGACCTTTGTGGTTAATGGCCAAGCACTGTCTTGTTATGCCATCGTTGTGTCCACCACGACTTCCAGTCGCCAGGACATTGTCTGTGGGCATTTCAGCACCATTGATGCGTGTGCATCTTCTTACGCTGTAGTTGGAGCTTCAACAAGCGGCGTTGAGGCTGTGAAACAGCTCTGGTATCCAGGCTTCGATCCAAGGTAGACATGTCATTTTAGCCGGGATTTAGTAACATGAAAATATACAACTATCGTTTAAGCTGCTTCCCCGGCATCGAGCAAGCACTAGAGTATTGAGCCTGAGCCTGAGCTGGAGGCGCAACATATGTCTGAAAGCCGTATGCTCAAGCCTTCCGAGTCGTTGTCCTAGGAGAAGTCAGGCTATTATCATTTACCATAGATGCCATGGCCAACATTGCAAAACCACTTTGCTCAGCTGTGGGAGCACCTTTCCTCTCTGATCCTGTTACGACCTCACCCAAAGGTTCAGAGGGCATTCTTTTTACCTACGTTGAACCCCGTCGCGGAAGGTAACGTAGATGGAGCTGTGAAAGGTCGTGATGGTGCGAAACGCGGGGCATGCGGTTGAGAAGCCCATGTTCACTAGTAGCTGCTAAGATCAAGGGAGGCATCAGCGGTTGTGTTAGCAACGGAAATGCTGGCTTATGACACAAACCTTTTGTAACAACCATCTTTCAAGGCTCCCGGAAATCCTCTTGCACTAGTGGCATGATAGTGGCTCCTTTACCATGCAGAAAATTGGCACGTGCCGTTGGCTGGCCAATGCTTCTGTGGCTTCACCCTCCACATAGGCACCTTCATCTGCGACATTCCAAGAACTTCCTTTTAGATTTTTTCGCTTACAAACCTCCAACAAACTTAACATTCAGATAATTACAAGAATAACTAGTTGGCGAAAATACACGGGGGAGTCTGAGAGAGACGGGTAGGGGGACATGGGCAGGAGAGAGCCTTTGTACGTTCTCTCCTTCGTCACTCCAACGTTTCTGCACATCCTACCCCTAATCACAAGGTATACATTGGATCTATGTACTGGGAGCTGTCCATATTCCCAGGTCGACCGAACTGGGCGTATCGGATTTATCGGTGCGATTACGTTGTTTCACCAGGAAGATTACCAGTGTCGGATACATTGCCTGAATCGCGGCCAGGGTCAGAACATAGTCAAAGCTTTCGACAATGCTTGCGCATACCGACGACATGGCATAAAATGACCAAAAGAGTGTATATGCAGTGAGCAGCACAAATTGCGTCGGATGCCAATGTGAAATTAGGTCCAAGAAAAACCCTACGGTCTTGAATCTGTGTGAATTGCTTGAAGACGCGGTTTACTCAGGAAGACGGACCTGTAGTCCACAATAGATAAACCCTGACGCTACAAGTAAAAACAAGATTCGATGAACCCGAAAAAGGCGACGTTGACTCCTGTCAAGATACTTGAGAAAAGTTTGATGTGCCCTAGACATGGGATTAGAGGAGAAGCATGTAAGATAACTGTACACTTACCGTAGACCCTTGGCGATAGAAAAAGTAGCAAGAGCATTTGTTGCCAGCGATAATGCAAGGAAAGCACTTCCAAGATCTCTAGGTACTGGGTCTGACGCATTCGAGGGAGCAAAGTAACTAGCAACGCTCAATCTTGATTGGTAACTGGGCTGTGCGAACCCCATTACTGAATGTTATACGACGAAATCAAAATTTGAATGACAGGTGGGCGTCAGATGCTCACCCAAGGTTGCAAAACCCAAAAACAAGCTAAGCGCGGCCCACCATTTCTTTGGAGGGAACAACATCCACGCTCGCCACATCACAATCAAGTCACTTAGAATTGGCTAATACGGCACGTAAGATTGCCACAATGTGTAGGTGACGTGTGGCATGAATCAAACTCACCACGATATTCCCAATCCACACAGCTCCAATGTTTAGAGGGTATATTCGTTGGTTTACCAGGGTGTGCTTTTCAGAGAGTGGGATGTTTGGATTGTCTGCAAGAGCTTCGCGCATTATAGTCACTAGAATGGTAAAATCCAGGGCCCATGTCACACTGGCAGCTAAGAAGCTGAAGGCCGACGCCGCGGATAGCGCCCATCCCTGTAATCGCATCCCAGGCCCGGGTGTTTTGCAGCTGAAGGTTGGGGTCGTCATCGCCGACCAAGATACTTGAACAGGGTAATCTCTTACCTTACCGTTTCTGAAGCAAGTATGATGAGGGTAAGGAGGATTATAGATCCTGGAAGGAGTATTTCACAAGACGGTGAGAGGAAAATGTTCTGACATCTTACCACAAGCCAATGTTGCTCCCGTCACACATCCCAGGTTGACCAAGATGGATGTTCCTAGTTCTTTTAGTAGGGCTCGTTCTTCGGGTGTCATGGCTGAGTTGGGAAGGACAGAGAAAGCCACGAGTACATACCGGTTTTAAATAGTTTTCTTGGATACGACGCTGCCATATAGACATTATTGTTGCCCAAACTTCGCTGGTGGATCATAAACACAAATTTAGTGTCAACATTTTAGTGTGCTCCGACTTGCACCCGAGTAGCGGGCTCTAGGTTCCTCCATTGGATAAAGTAAGCGTATTTCCAAGATCACCTGAAGTACTTTCATTGGGGACTTGAAGTGTATGTGTCTGATCAGATCAGTCGATATAAAGTATTTGACTAAGTAGCATGAACAGAGTGGCCCGATGCGCCGGCTGAGATCGGATTAGTACGTTGCTTCTCTCATCACCAAAGTAAGTATGTACTGATATATTGGCATGGAATCCTGATGCCAGTCTAAATCTCGTTCCTAGCAGCTTTGCGTATGGATGGAACGTTCCGGTTGTCCACAAGGTTATGCGCTAACGATGACCTAGTATTGAACCTACTAGGCAAAGTCAGGCACGACTGCATTAACCAGGGGCAGACCGGTGCATAAAACCCACCGAGAAGCTGTAGATAGACACTGTACGTATTGACGATAGTCTTGTGATCGAAAGCCAGGCCAAAACTTTGGGGTTCTGCCAAAGATGCCGTCCATGATGATCTTGGATTGGTTAAATGAGCACGTACCGTTTCCGCAATGGATTCGGCGGGGGTGATGTGAGCATGCATGAAGTACCCAGCAGAAGTCCTTCACTTAATGGTCACAATGCTGTTCGACGGACGACTTCAGAAGTTCGTAACTTTGTCGTAACTATGAGATAAATATCGGGCAGAATTTGCCCCCACCCCTGTCTAAGGTTTGAAAACGATTGAGAGAACACGTTTCACGATCACGAAGGCAGGCTTTGGTGATGCTGCTCGCCGTAGCATTCATGGAGTACCAGAGGCTGAATTTGAAGTTGGAGTCCCCGGGCTGGTGCTGGAGAAGGGATTGGGATTGGCGGAGGATGATCGATGAGATCTTGACAGTTTTGGGGAGGCATGTATCCTTCATTCGTGGGGATAGAACATTGAGAAATGGCGTAATTTGTGGATAAAGTACAGCAGGCGACAAATTCCTCTTCTTTTGAGAGAGGTGCAGGTACAGTGATAGTCATACGGATGTGACAAGGGCAGAAGAGGCGCAAAAGAGCGCAGATCTATCACCTGGGACCAGGTATATGATGTGATGCGGAAGGGAGGGGGAAGAAATTGCATGTTATAGGAGATGCGTACGAGTGTTAGGCATAAAGAGGCGGGCCGCCGTGTCGGCAGCGGCGCATTGATTATGAAGGTCTATTTATAGCCTGGGAAATAATTTGTCTTAATTTCCCACCCAACTAGCCTTGACCTCATTCCATTTAACTTGCAGCTTCGGTTTCCTCACTGCCTTGCATCCTTGACGCTAACTTGGCTCTTCTTATGAGGCTGCCTAAAGGAGATACTTAGTACTGGACACCCATGCAGCGGTGAGACATGGTATGTTTATTTAGTTCACTCCTTGGATCATACAACTTAAATGTGTACTAGTTTCACATCTCTCCGTGCCAAGTTGCTGATCAACTCTCAATAGACCCGTTTTTCACTTATTGAAATGATAGCCCTGCTTACCACCGATTTAACAGAGAGAATATCAAAGTTTTCTTTGCTGAATCAGAGCTTCAAGTCGTCTATGTATAATGGGCTACGGTTCCGTCGTTGTCAACCACGGTCTTATCCCTGACATGTCGTCGAAAATAATATCTGTCTTGTCAATCCTACACCTGCCAGTGCTGATGGTATGCGTTCCACATAGATATCAGGCACTATATCTCCAAACCGTCGTATTGATTGGTTATTATGTTTGTCGGTGATGAGCTTGGCATCGTGCATCTCTCTCGATGCTTTCCACTTCGGACTTCACATGGCTGATGTAGCTCCTCAATCATTAACGGGTGGGGCAAGAGCGGCTAGGGTAAGGCATGTCGAAGAAATTTGGTATGATTGTTTCTGTGCCGTCTCTACATATCCTATTTGCGTCCCAGGATGGATATTAAAAGTGTAAGCCTCATGAACGTACGGGTGACTGAGTATGCACTCTTAGTACCGAGTTACATCAGAAGCACCGCGGATCTTTCGGGAAATATTTTGTTAATGCCCTTCGCATATTAGCCCCAATGCTCTGCCGCCTGAGAGGCTGAGCTATGATCCCAATGACTTGAATAGGTATGGATAATATTGATGTTTTCGTCAACAGCTTACATAGCATAACAAAATACATGGAGGCGCCACCCCTTGTTACGGGCAAGTATTCGGCAACAGCTTAAGATTTCGCTTCCCTGATGTGACTGAAATAATTTGTATTTGAATAATAAGCTGGTGAATAAATTACAGCATAAAATAAAATACACACCCAACACAAGAAAGTTGCGAAGTCTCAAGAAACTAATATACAAGTTCACGTTTACACAGATTATACTTTCTTAGAATGCAAGTGACACCGAACAACCCGTCACCACTCCCCCTCCCCATCCCCCTCCTCAACCCCCTCCACAACCCTCACCTTCCTTCCCATCCTTCTACACTCCCCCATTCTCTCCCTTACCTCCTCCCTCTCGCTCCTCCCCATCCCACCCAATTTAGTAACAACAACCACCTCCCTAATCCCACCCCTCACTCTCCCACCCCACCCCCTCCCAACCGTAGTCGGTACCCTACAATCCAACATATCGAAAAACTCTTCCACTACTTCAGGCTTCACCACACACCTCACCCTCTCCAACTCCGGGCCCACATGTCTCTGTGCAAGGAGACGGATGGTAGTAGAGCTCAAGGGTGCGGATTGCATGACGGAGAGTGCATGGAGAGATGGGAGGTCGCCGAGGAGGTATTCAATAGCGCCTGGGAGGAGGGGGAGGTTCGTTGATAGGGAGCGGAGGCCGGAGGTAGAAGGGAGGTTGCGGGAGAGGAAAGAGAGGAGCTGAGAGTGGGACCATTGGATGTGCAATTGGGTGGAGATACATGATTTACGAGGTATCTTACTAGGGACACGTGAGGCAGAGGGGGGAGGAGGAAGGTTGGCAGGCGTAGTAGTGATAGCGAGTGACTCAAGGGAGGGGAAGAGTACCTTCGCGAGGTCCTTATCATACGTGAGCTTCGCCACAGGGTGATGCAGTGTCAATTTCCGGATCCCTGGTACAACTGTCGTTTCGATGGCGCCAGCGATGAAAGGATGGAAAGCTAACGTAGTATGGTTGAGTGCATCATTAGCCCTACTGCTCACCGTCAGGGTGCACGTATGCAGGGCAGGGCAAGCGTCGAGGATCGGTGGGAGATACACAGGGTGCACGGCGAGGTTCCGCAGATGAAGCTCGTGGAGCTGCCCCCACGGAAGGTGAAACTCCCCATCCGTAACCCCTCCTGTCGTCTCGCTCATATATGTTATATCAACGCTCCTCAGCCTCGGCGCGTGTGCAAGGGCATCCATGCCACCCACTCGACGGACCGATTGTAAGGGGTGGTACACGAGCTTGGCGGAGCGTAGGACTGGAAATCCCACTATATCTATAGGCTGTGCAAGGAAAATATTCATCCATTCGGAGGGGAAGGACAACGTTAAATGCTCGATGCGCGAGATCCATGGGCCCACGAGACTGGCAATGCAGTTTTTATGATCACTACTGGGTTCCTTACGCCCAGGTGCACCGATGGTGTGAATGCTAATGGGCCTAGCTCCTGAGCGGCGAAGATGGTCATGTGCAGAAGCGATGAGCTGGGGGATGTGCCTCCAGCCGGCACTAAAGTCGATGGTGACTGTGTTCCAGAGAGGCGGCAAGTTCAATGCGACATCGCGCCAGCGGTGTGAAACCTGTGAGAGGACCATGGGCATAGATAAAGCCCCACCTTTAGAAATGTGAGCTGAGTCGAGGACGCAGCGCTGGAATATCTCAGTGAGGACGTCGTGTGGGATGGTAGAGATGTCAAAGCATGAAGCTGCTGGGATCAGTGGCTCCATATCGACCTCGTCGCTGATGCTGCTGCCATCGTTGTTAGAAGAGATGTCGAGCAAAGTCATCTCATCTTCGATAGGGACTGGCGGTGCTACTCCCATCTCTGCATCCGAATCATCTGTATGGGTGGCCCACAAGCCTGCAAAAGTTTGGCCAGCAGTAGTGTCTGACTCTGTCGCAGCTAATGTGAGAATAACTTCTGGCTCTGTCGCAGCTAATGTGAGAATAACTATCAGTAGCTATGGAATATGAACGTACTTAGTGTGTATTCTTCAAAAAGCATGGTTAGGAGGAAACGGAAGTGGATGTGGAGTTTGGAAAAGTGTGTGACTCTTTTGAGGTCATTACTCGGCTTAGGTTATCTAATCTGATACTGAACGCTGTGATCTGATTCGGACTTGGACCTTTCTCCAACAAAATAGTGCCATCCACAAACTCCGCACTCACTAGCGAATATGGCCGCGATCACTATCCTCGTCTAGTGCTATTGGTTATCGTAAAAATCAATCCAAGTTATTGCTCTGAATGGCCAGAGACCGGAGCCATACTGCCCTCAGGTGACATCATTTTGGCCTTTAAGCCTGCCTGGAGCCGTGCTGATGTTGTTCCTATAGTGTGACTTGGTTGTGGGGAAATTTCCATTTTTAGAACATGCCCGTTTTTAAATCCTGACTTCCAACCATGATCATTTTTTTTTATCAAGTTTGCTCAACGGTTCAGCCTGGAGTCAGTGGCCTCATGTTATCATCCAATTAGTTTACAGCTTTGATACATACTTCTTCCTTTCTCCCGAGCCTCCGATATAATAAAGTCGAACACTGTTCCGTATCCCTGATCGCGTCGACACTTCTGGCTCCCATATGGTGGCGGTGAGTATCATGGTACTATTTCAGACGGGCGCTGACATGTCATATCTTGTTTCGGCGCAGCACCCTCCTGATCAGCTGTGTTTATTATCCATAACATCGTCGGCTACCTTCCGGGACCAGGCATACACTTGAACGGTACACAGCTCACCTCGGAGGCTGTCCGTGCCTTATACATCTACGTATACTTTATAGATCCAATTCACCGCGGATCTGTGCAGTCATCGCGCAAGACAGTCGTGACCGGTGGGACAATTTTCAAGTTACTGCTGTCAATCTGCCATCGACAAGTCAACGCAACGCAAAACCCGTCCTGTCCCAGATTTCCCTATAAGAAGGCTCGACTTATGCTAGCGGGCTTTAATTGAAAATTTTCATCATTTTCCTATCACTGGTAACACGGTGGCAAACCATGCAAGGTACGATAATCAACCAAACCTAATTAGATACTATAATAACTCAATGTGTACAGGCCACAGTATAGCAATCCACTCAGAGGGCACCAGTCAAACCCCAAAAGATCGTATCGATGCACGTTCTTGGCGTCGACGGTACAACGAGCTCAAACCCGTGACCCGTCTTCCCCCTGAACTTCTTACCCTCATATTTCAACTTACTCAAGATGAGAATGAATACGCGGCACTGCGGTGGATCCCTGGGGCGACCCATGTGTATTCTTACTGGCGCCGCATTGCCTTGGATAGCCCAAGTCTCTGGACCAAAATCCCTTTCCACCGCCCACACTGGGCTACAGAAATGATGGTACGCTCTCGAACGGCACCCTTGATCGTTTCTGCGACTTTCCGCAGCTTCGAGATCCCAGGTATCAATGCAGTATCTTTCACAAAATCAGGGGCAGTCCTGAAGGCTGCTATTACGCAGGCATTTCGTATTAGAGAACTTTCTCTCGTTCAGAATTATCTTCCGGACGAGAAGTTCTTGGCCCTAATAGAACTCCTCGATTCCCCTGCGCCGATTTTAGAAAGCTGCAATATCCTCTTTTTCCCTTTTCCCAGTGCTAGTGAGGCCACAACGCTCCCAAACGGTATGTTCAAAGATTCCCCACGTCTGAAGCACCTGGCACTGGCGAACTGTAGCCCGAATTGGGGATCGTTGGCTAATTGTTGGGCCAACCTCAAATCACTTTCAATTGCAACCAACTCCATGAGAGATGACAGCCATCCCACTCCTGCTTACGAGTTTTTTTCTGCGCTTTCGCACATGAATTGCCTTGAAACTCTTGTTCTTTTGTTGGGCATTACTTTCGCCGATGGAAGCGGTGTACCACCCTCGTTAATGGCCGACTTTCCTCTCCTCAAATCTCTGAAATTCACCTCATCTGTACGCAATTGTCTATACTTCATGGATCACGTTGCCTATCCAAACACAGCCTATGTTGATTTTACCACATACCATGCAGTCCGCGACCTTGCTGATAGCAACACCGCAGCTACAGATCTACAAATATTGCATAAGCGTCTATATCAGGCGTTGAACAACGGCATAAAATCACTCCGCCTCGCTGGAGAGAGGGTGTCTATTTGGACATTCCCGTCCAATGATGTAGTTTGGGATGCCAGACCCCAACTCATTCTCTCTGTATCTGGTATGCTCCACATGGGTCTGGCACCGGTTTTGCTAGCGCCTCTTCATTTGCATCATTTGGAATCATTTAGCATTCATGTTTCACGCCTTCAATCAGCAGACTGGCTTAACTTATTTGGTGACCTAACCGAGTTGCAGACTATCGAAGTTGGATTCGATTACATGGAGTTTATGTATGCTTTTGCAAGCGACGTACCTCCGTCAGATTCTTCCAACCACTCCACACAATCCACTTCGAACATTGCTCACCCCAGCCCGAAGTTTATGGCCCTTCGAAATCTTACAATGATAGAGTGGTACTTCGATGCCGAGCTGGCCGATTTTCCGGGACAGCCGACCTGTTATGAGCAGTTACAGAAATGCTTGAAAACAAGGAAGTCGATAGGAATTGGGCTGAAGAGTTTGGTACTGGATGACTGTCGTCATGTCAACAGAGAGAATATCGAAGTCTTAGAAGAGTTTGTTGAAGAAATCGACTGGAGTGGGCAGTCGAACTACACTGATGCAGGAGGCGGGGATTCAGACTCGAACAATTGTTTTGACGATTGTTATTGAAAATATGGTTCTACGAACGAGTTGCTTGTGCCAAAGCCATGGTTCGTCAACTATATAAAACCCTGGTACGAGCTCCTAGTCATACTACATATTCTTTATCCTAATCCTTATCCATTAGATATCCCATCCCAGGTCATCCTCGTGTGCTTCACGATGCCAAATATCGAGATTCGAGAAGAAGCAAATGTGAAGTGCCAATCTGTCGATCAGCTACCGATAACTTGAAAGAGTTTTATCCTCACGTCAATGTCTGATGCATCGCCAACACTATAACTCACACTGTAGGCGCATGACCTTCAGACCTTAATGCTATATAATTATATCAATATTTCATCTCTTTATCCCTTTTCACCATGGTCCAATACCTGATTGACAGTGCAGGCGAACAATTCGGTCGCACACTGCGAACCGACGTGAAGCACGGTTCCAGATCCTATACTCATGGGTGGGAATGAGATGAAGTCGTCGTCAACGGGGACAGGAACATTCACCGTTTCATACACTGGTATGAATATTCACTGCCTATCCCCTCGCGCGCATGGTAGGCTCATTAACTGTTTATTCCAGGCGCCCAGATAAGAATATACGGACATATACCACCGAGTTATCCATCAATATAGACGGTAGGGCCAGACCAACCAGCTTGCACTCGTTGACAAACTTGGGGACGCCATAGGCAGTCCCCTTGCTCTAGAACTATAGACCTCGATGAACGCGTAAGTCTTCCCGTGAGGGTGCGAGATCCACTGAGAGAGAGGTGATGTGACACACCTCCATAACTATGAACCCACCGCACGGTGTTCAATGATTGCCACATTTTAAACTCTGCAAATACGAAGTAGATCACGATCAGCTCGTTGTGTTTAAGACAACAACCTCGATAGTACTCCACCTGGGTCACTATACTTTTCGAGGGCAGCAAGCCTTCCGTTAGTGGCTCTAATTTGAATCCACCCCGTCGCAGTCTATGGTCCCAACGGACCCTTCCGAATACTGCTATATTGGATGCAGGCGTCGCATGCGCTGGTGACTCCCAACAACAAACAACGGTGAACGTTTCCTTTCAGTGAGAAGGAGGCGGATAGCAATGACCCTCTCGTTGCCCGGTCCCCAGTCCCTCATGGACACGAAGGCATTTTTAATCGAATTTTCCTTCTACTATGCGCATTGTCAATCCGGCTCCTCTAAGCTGTGGGGAGGTAAGGTGTTTGAAGGCAGGCTGAGGGCCGAAGCATACCCCTCCTCACGGTCGCAGCATGATATATCGCATACCTGTAGAATATAGCATCAATCGAGGTTGGAGAGAGAACGAAGAGTAAGATGACGTACCGGAGGCTGAGTACGTATCACGCAGTATTTTCTACCACCCTCTTGAAGGGGACGTCCAGTATTCAGAGGTGGCGAGTTTCTTCAACGACGCGGCTTTGCACGTGGTAGAGGGAGCGGTACAGGGCTTGTTGAGGCTAGGGCCTGGGTAACGCCTTAGAGTCCTGCATCTGTTACTCTTCGCCCTTCACTCCCTGGATGATAGAGTTCCAAAATGGATACAGCCTCGTTCTGCATACTCGCAGGAACCTCGTGGTGAGGCTACGACATCGAAAGTCTCTGCTGGGGCCGTAGTGCAACAGGTGCACATGAATAGACATGACTGGTGACGTAAGAAGTGGCCATCATGAAAATTGTTATACTGTACACATCATAACCACCACGTCAGATGCGGAAGCTCCTTGGTACGAGGCGAAGTGACATTGACTTCAAACAAGTTCTGTCCGTCTGATCACATTCCTTCAGATGATAATCTATCATTTTGGTGGTAGAGTACTCCTTGCCCGTATAAGGCGCACTCACACGAACCTCAGAGAACGCGGGAAACCCATCATAGCACCTGCCATAAATATCGTGCTCTCTATCCCTATGTCTCTGTGACCTGTGGACTGAAGGTATAAACTTAGGGGTGACGCAATTTCGAGAAACAGCCGTTGCTTTTTCGAGGTATGCTTAGGCAGCTGCATTGTCTGAAATCTGTTCGTCTTAAATTATCGTCGGAAGTGTTTGTTATATTGCTTCAGTGCTCTCACCTCTTATAGATTAAGGAAGTGACTATATACGAGTATTTATCATAGCATAAGATTGCGACGGTACTAGTTCAAGAATAGGGTTGAAAGTCAGTGTTACGCCTGAAGAGGAAAGTGGCGGGCCGACGGCCCGACGCAATAGTACACATGTATTTATAGCCGAAGCCTGGGAAATAGACTTGCAACTTCCATTCATTATAAACTTACAGCTTCGCTCTGCCTTACATCCTTGGCGCTAATTCAGCTCTCTTATGGAGTGGCCTAGGTGGCCTGCCTGGTGCTGAACCCTCATGTAACGGCCTGGGAGCATGATGATGCGTGGAATATCGTGCATCAAGTTTTAGAGAGTTTCCAGTCGGGCATCCGCTAAGTTCGGTCTCCATGTAGGCTGAGACATAGTATGTTCAGTTCATCCCTTAAATCATACGGTTTCAATCTGTGTTAGTTTCACAACCCTTTAAAGTTACTGGCCAGCTCTCAATAGACAAGTTTGCCAAGTCTCGAAAAGATGGCCCTGCTCGCTGGCACTAAGTTAATAGAAGGACATCAATGTTTTTTACTGTATAATGGAATACAGCCTTTTTGTCGTGATGAAGCATAGTAGTCTTATCCCTGACATGTCACCGAAAATAACTATCTGTTTTGTCAACTCTATACCTGCCATTGCTGATGATATGTATTCCAACAGAAGTATCAAAATTCTGCACTGCTGCATTCAAAGGTTATGTTTATCGTGATGAGCTTGGCATCGTGCGTCTCTCTCGAAACTTTCAACTCCGAAGCTCCACGTGGCTGAAGTAGTTCCCCAATCATCGACGAGTGGGGCAAGAGTGGGTAGGGTAGAGCATTTCAGAGGAATTTGGTACGATTGTTTCTCTGGTGTCTCTCTGCATATCTCATTTGCGTCTCAAGATGCATGCCCTTATTTGGGTGGACGTGGATCGATACAAAACTAGTCAACCCATTGCCAAGCCGTTGATAACCCGTTTGCAACTCCTGGGGATTGACCTTGTGATCAACAGGTGAGACCGGGGCTTTGCTAATATATGTAAGTCAACGTCAATTTCTAGCCACCAACAGACTCTAATCTGGGAGGGCCACCTGGAGATTGTTCCTCGACACAAGATGGTTATTTAATACCATTTCCCTTCCAATAGGACGAGCCTCTACAATAACCATCCTTTCACCGTGATCTTGGCGAGCATGTCTCTCCCTCCACATTCCCAGGCTGAACCTATCGCGCAAATGTCAACTGCGCCCCCGGCTTTCGATAACACACTCGGTGCGCTCCTCGTTGGGGGCCTTTTAGTGATGGCGTAGGTGTTTCTTTGGCCTTTACTCATAGTCTGGCGTCTCACAATCGCTTTCGCATGTCCTAGGCTCTGGGGGGTGACTTGCGTTCAGACATTCATTTTCTTCACTAGCACGCGTTCATCTAGAGATCGCTTATATCTTAAGCTGGTGGTACTGCTGTCATGTTTAAGATGACGGAGTGATACCATACTAACAGTTTTGCATTCTCTGGTGCGATTAGGTTATGTTCCTTTGGTGCGTTCCTTGCCGGTCTGCCATGTCTACTAGGAGCCGCTATTCTGATTCTGCCTTTCCTGCCGACTTTCTTGCAGGTTGCTCGATACGTTTCACGCTGCGCTGACTGGCCAAATTCTGTATCATTATCTTGTAATCAACTACCTCAACCCCAAAGCTATCCCCCTAGTTATATGGTTCGTATATCTATGTCACTTTCCTTGTATCTCATGCAAGCTTTGTTTCTTGTAGGAGTTTCAGAGTAAGCTGCGTATCTGTTTCTCACTTGATTCTATATTTAACGCCTTTACTATAAGATTCACATTCCAGTCACCGTGGGTTATATTTTAAAACAGAGAAGATGCCACAATGATCAAATAAATTTGTGCTCAAGGCTATATCCACCTTCGTCGTCCGCACGATGTTTACGCACCGAATTTATCGACGTAGGTACCCACCATCAACACCTATGTGCTCCACTCAATGAGTCCCTTGAAGTAAGTAACGGAAACCGCCTGCTCGCAGCTTTCCCTGTGAATATTCCCTCGTTGGTCTTCCTCGATCCAATCTGCTGACTGGTAATGTCAATTTAGATGGTACTAACTACTGTATATCTTGGTAAGTTTTGTTGAACCTTCGTTAAGCGCTTCTCTTATTGGCACAACGATTATAGCTACTGGCATGGGTGCGTCTCTGAAGTGCCTTCTTTTTCCCTGATGTAACTGGTTCGCTTGTGACATTTATAGTATGGTTCGCCAAGGCGTTCGTTTTATTTCTTTGTTTAGCATTGGTTCTCAGCTGACATCGGTAATGACTTAGGGTAAAGATATCTTCATATTCGGAACTTCACAAGATAGAGGTATGGTCTATCCGAGTTGCTTACCTCACTGAGAAGGTTGACCGTCTACATAGCCTGTGTTATACGTCCATTTCTCCGCTTGTACTGCAGGTGATTTCAGTGTCACCTTTGCTTTATTCTGGTTGCTCGCAAGGTCGAGGACTGGGTTTCGGAGGTAGCTACATATACTCGATCTACCATAAGACGATCAGAATACTAAAGTGTCGCTTTAAAGGACGAACACCGTCATCGACACTTTAATATTGTACACGGTGAACACTGGCCTCATCGTCGTGTATGTGCTCGCACAAGTCAGCCCCACTTTTCGTTAATCCCTGTTACTTCTCCATTAAGTATCGATGGTATCATTACTATGGTGACCTACGTCGTCATGCCCAACAACTTCATTTTTTCAGGTATTTCCATCATCATTGAAAGACTTCACGTGATACTCACTTCGGAATTTAGGATTCTATTTGGTTATAGGCAACCGTGAGTGACTGTGCCTCCCTCACAGGTCTAGCATGATTCAACAGGCACTGTTAAAGTGTACTTCAATGCTTACCTTGCCACGTGAGTTTTGTACCTACTTCGACAGCGGGCACTGATACCCATTTCCATAGGCTTAACGCACGCAATGACATAGCTAACATGATGGACGAACCCATGTCAATCCACATCTCGCACCTTTCATCCTCACGAGGCAGATCGGACGACACCTCAACCGTCCAATATCCACTGCCAGATAAGGTAGACTGTGATCCTTCCTACCACATATAGAGCTTATTTAGACTCTTGTTCAACCACGCCAGGGCAGTCATCCACAGGTGATTGATATCTCAGTAAACGCATGCATTGAGAAGAGCAAGGAGGGATCTTACGCACCCTCAACCAGCACCAGCACCAACTTTCTGCTGTCGCCAGAGCTTACTGACACACCACTTACAAGTAGTGCGTCTGTCGAGTACAGTTGTGCATAATACCTGATTGTCGCCTCCTATAACATACCACAAGACCTCCTTGTTCCTCATGCCTTTGCTGGCTGAAAGGTTAAAGAGATATATTTGACAGTGGGCCCAGTACGCGTCGAAGAAGAGTTGTATAACTTGAATTTATGGATATACTTTTGGACAACAATGTTATCTACAACTTCAAGGAGCCTCTCGGAACAGGCAGGTATGAAACACTAGGTAATCGGAAAGAGTTGTCATACGTGAGGCTCCGCAGCTCCTCGAATTCGACCATCCTTATGGCCTACTTCCGAACCCGTGGTCTAGCGTGTCTGTTCCTCGTAGTGTGACCATTGCTATGTGGATACTAAGTAATACCTGTAGCGCCTGTCGAGCATGGGTGCGTAGTATAGACTTTGATGATCACGTATAACCGAGCCTCAGGGGCAGCTAGAAAACGCCGTGGCACTACCGTGCAGTGCTGTGCAGGTAATTGGTGAGGTACTGTGCATTTCTACTGTATTACTTTGACTGATATGCTAGAATCCACAATGCTCCTGGAAAGGTACGGCCTGACATCCAATTACCGCAAATACTAACAAAATCTAGGTGGGCGCGGCCGTACCCATAGAGAAGCATCCAGGGCCTACAATGATGCTGTATTTGGGGTGTTGGGAGGAGGAGGAGGAGGAGGAGGAGGAGTATATTATACTGACGGGGTCCCCAATTGGAACTGCCAGTTCACTGTAGGCTTACGTAGGTAGCTTACTCATCAGCAGATCCTGGGAATGCTTGGTAGCGCTACATAACATTCTATAGTCACATACCACCATAGTGATGTCCTATACCTTTGTAGCACTCCATAGCACCTGT
>JABCKU010008216.1:0-37341 GCA_018221655.1 Myochromella boudieri
TGTCAGATAGACTAGACAAGTATGTGCCAAATTTCTATTCTGAAAATATCAAAAATCACTCTTTCCACTAACACCCTCATACAAATTAGTGTGATGATATCCATATTCTGTTAACCACCTCAACAAAGCAGGCTTACAAAACTCTGCCTTATGGCATCTTAGTTTATAGAAAAATGTTGGCTTGTTGTTGAGATATAGGTCAATCATTCTCATTATTTATTATAGCTAGGGGTGTAAGTAGTAAAATTAGTGAGTTGCACGAAAAACAGCATGAAAAATTTCCCGAAGTGATAACATGATGCAAGGAAACATTGCAATGAGGGTGCAACTCGAAAGTTACTTGAAAGTCAACGGACAAAGATCAAAAGATTAGATGATCTGGCTTCTAGTCACGTTGTTTTGTGATGTTGTTCGTAGTTTTGACCGTGGACTTCTCGCTAACCTTAGTCAAGGTCCTGCTCGTTGATTGGATCCCCACAATACTTACACACCTGAAGGATTACAGTGAGAGAAGGAGCCGACCCCAAACTTCGAGTTTAAGGTCAGTCACATGAACATTTCCTAGCAAAACCTGCTCTTAACGTCAGTCAACGTCCACTGCTACCAAATTTTCTTTCTATCATTACCAGCAGCACCAGTGTGCATGCGCAGTTACAAATGTTTACTTTTAGATTTCCGCCTGAAATAGAGGACCAAATTTTCGAGATAGCTGCATCCACAGGCCACCCCCACTTTGCTTTAGCGCTCGCCACCCTCTCTCGACGCATTCAGAAACGTGTCGAGCCCATCATCTATAAAACCCTTAGTTTTGCATCGACTGAAACATACAACCAATATGTCAGTGGGGGTTCACTGTACGGGCCTGGATATGCTTTTTACGAGCAATTCGAGCCAACACTCCACGCACGCCCAGCCGAATTTTTCGCCGCTAACGTACAAAATATCTGCTTCACGGCTGGTGTATCCCAGAGTATGGTAGCCGCTGTACTGGCGAAATGCACTAAAGTGCGAAACCTAGCCCTCTACTCATCGGCAGTGCTAAATGCTGGCGACGTAATCCCGCCTATCTCACATTCACTCTGCTTCCTCTCGACAAACCGACTTGTTGTCCACGACCTGGCTGCTTCCATAGCCGTTTTCCCGAACTTATGCTCTCTACATGTGCAAATCCACCCAGAGGACATACCCATCCCAGTCGGCTTGGGACGATGGCTCCCCGCACTAAGTGTTGTTCGACTCGATTTATCCGAGGAACCATGGGTTTCCAAGCAGTGGCTTGAAGACGTAAAGACGGTCACCTCTGATCAGTTGACTAGCTTGACACTGCGCCGCGTGTTCCTGTATGTGAATGAAATGTGCTTGGATCGTGTGGAACCCGAGGTGGAAGCAATGGTAGATGATAGAATTATTGTCAGGAGCTGCGAATTCTATGGTGGCTGGGATGGCGATTGGACAGCATCAGATGACTGGGAAGCGTGATGAACGCGCTCGAGCTATGCACGCTGTATGTCTGCGCTCTGCCAATCCAGTAACTTCTACAACGTAGTCCTGCATCATTCGGAGCATGTAAGTCATAGCGTGCGGCTTAGGCAAATCAGATTGTCGAAAGCTTGTCACTGCTTCGTGTGACGAGGCCCAATGATCTTTCTCATACCCGCCGATAGCCATTGAACGAGTAGGACGTCCCCTCAGCATTTGAGATACCAAAGATCCTCTCAGTATATCATCCCTGACCAATTTCCCTCAATAAGACATATTAGGTTGCCAAACTGCGCAGGGTTCTGAGCCATGAGTAGCCTTCAACTGAATCTACTCGTTTCGGTTCCATGATTTGATTCCTGACTTCAGCTCCCCCCCAACCCATCCATAACGCCATCAAGACGATCCCAATCGTTCTAGTATGGTCTCAATGTTCACAAACGACTCCCCACGCGCACCCACACCATCCCTCAAATGCCCTGGAGACATAATATCCACATTCACAGGCGGTCGGTCATCATCCATGGCCTCCCTCCCTTCAATCAACACCCCATATGCCTCTTTGATACTCGGGCGAGCTGAAGGGTCTTCAGCCCAACACGTCTCCATCAACATCCAAATCCCTTCCGTCAATTGACGTGGACCCCATACCTGGCTGGAAGCATTAGGCCTTGATGGACGGCGCCCTGTTTGGACTTTGTGAACGACTGTGATGTCGCGGGGGACGTCATGAAAGGGGACAGTGCCGGTATAAATCTGGAATGAAGTAACATTATTAAGGATGGAAGGTAATGAAAGAGGGTGTCGAAACAAAAATCCGACTCGCACTCACCTCGTAAGCAACGCAAGCGAAAGCATACACATCCGAAAACTTGCTATTGTGCACAATCGTCTCACTCTCGAAATCAAATAACTCAGGCGCCTGCCATCGAACTGACCCGCCCTTGGATGCGGCTGAGGAGTGGGATGTCCAGTGTAGGATGCCGGTTTCAGAAACGCCTGAAAGGCCGAAGTCGGCGAGGCACGCGCGTTTGGAGCTGTCAACGAGGATATTCACCTGAAGTGGTATCAGCGCGTTTCCGAGAGCGTTGATAGTGAAAACAAAACAAACCCCTTTCAAATCTCCATGTACAATATCACGTGCATGTAGATAGCTTATCCCCGATGCTATGTCAATGACCTGTAAAACGAAGTTGAATTACATAGGCTTGTTTTGCGCTGAAGTGGAGAAACTTACCAGAAGAGTTCGACACTCGTGGGGATACCGAGTGAGAAAGGCGGCGACATCGCCGTATTCCATCCAGGGCGAGACGAGACAGACTCGAGTTCCGTAGCGATATAAACCATAGACAGGGAGGAGGTTTGGGTGGGATAATTGGCTCCAAAGAATCGCTTCCGTGCAAAATTGCTGCGTGAGTCGAATTCAGTACTCAATCAGAAGTAGAATCAGATTCGACCTGGGTCTACCTTGAGGAATGCATCGGCGTGAGAAGTTTGATAAAGCCGTATGACTTTCAGGCATACCACCTTCCCGTTGAAGTTGCCTTTATATATGTCGGCAAAGCTTCCGGCTGCAACTGGTTCGTCACTTTCTAGCTTGACATTTTGGAGATTGTACGATGCGGGGTAAAGGCCTGCCTTTTTTGATAATCTCTGCATTGCTACGAGGAGGTTATTTTTGAACTCAGGGAGTAAGCTGGGGGTATCCAGAAGCTGTTAGTTTTTGCTCGAAAGTCAGTGATGGGGAGTCAACATGTGCATACTTGAAAACGAACCGTCTGAAATACATCAAGGATCATCTGGGCCTGTGTGTCTCGGTACTTCAAGAGCCGTCTGTACAACTCGACGTCGCGGAACACATGGGCTAGACGTGTAATGATAAGCTGCACCCTTTGTTGATGGTGATCACTCAAGCAATACGCCTGATCCATGCTTGTCATTGACTGCCAGGAGAGTCTGTCGCCCTCCTCGCTGCCTATCTGTGGCGATAGCGAATCGGCCATTAGTACGGCCACTTGGCCACGGAATCGCTTAGCGGGGGGCGGAGAAGACGAGTGGCGGCTCCTCTTCTTCCTTGTCGCTGGTGTGATTGGCACCTTATGTAGTTCCTGACCAAGAGGCCGACTCCTTCCATCACTGCTCACAAGCCCTTCCTGGACATTGTCGTTGTCATCTCCCATGTTTGATAGAGGAAGAGTGTATGGGGATAGCAGAGTATTTAAAATCCCTTGTGCAGAGTTTGTTGGGTACTTTTGCGGGGGATCGTTTGCCGCTAAGGATGACATGAATTCCGCCCATGCATGATCAATTTCAGGGGTCAAAAGTGGCACCTCCACTGATCGCGAAGGCTCTAGATCATGCTCAAATTGAAGTTCAGAGGACTGTAGTGGCCAGGTAGCTTTGGCATCAGTGGTAGTGCTTGCAGTGGCAGTGCTTTGAACCGTTGAAAAATGAAGAGGTGTTCCAAAGCTAGTGTTATCGTCGAGCGTTGAGGGGCGGCTTGCTGTGGGGGACCTGAGATGCACGTGTTGCGACGGGTATTGTGTAGGGAACAGTCTAGCATCCAAATTAGGCTGATTATTGCCTATTTTTCGGTTGTCTGGGGTGTCGATGAACGTTACAGGGAAGGGACCGGGGTTGAAAAGGCTTCTTAGTGAGGGCCGCCGACCCCGGGTCGCGACGTTCAAGTTGACATTAACCGGAGGTTGCAGGGAATGATCCACCAGGGTCGATAGTGGGGGTGGGGGCGTCAAAGGGCGGTTATAGTCCCAGTTGGGGAGATCAAATCTCACGGTTTCAAACGAATGGTGGTTGCTCGAGGAGGGGGCGTCGAAGTCTTGGAAGGGCTCAGAGTAGCAAGAGTAGTAATCTGAGTGGGACGAGGCATCGGGGCTGGGAACGCGTGGAAATGAGGGCTCTAGGCCAATCTCCTGTATGTAAGGAGAATCGTCATCGAAGATGTGGGACCGGCCGCCCATGATTCAGTCCAGAGCAGCCTACAGTGCCAGTAAGTCCTCGAAGTGGGGGGAGGATACAAACAACGACGGAGGCGGTGTTTCCTGCCATGAAGCCATGACTGTTAGCATCTCGGCATGTTCCTTCGTTTACATCGATTTGAGAGGCCACAAGACGCCTCTGGCAGGTATCCAAGCGCTGAAGTACTGACAGTGTGGAAATAACAGGAGATGGAACTTACGTAATCTTTCGATGATTCTCATTTCGGCGAGCCGGCTCTTCAGAAAGTCGTTCAAGACGAGCCTAATCGATCTAGTATAGCCTTGATGCTCGCAGACAAGTCCCCACGAGCATCCACACTGTCTCTCAAGTGCCCAGGAGACATGATATCCACATTTGCAGACGGCCGATCATCATCCACGGCCCTCCCCTCTCCAACCAACACTTCATACGCCTCTTTGATACTTGGCCGGGCTTGTGGATCTTCAGCCCAACACGCCTCCATAAACGCCCAAATCCCTTCCGTCAATCGACGCGAACCCCATACCTGGCTGGAAGCATCAGGCCTTGATGGGCGGCACCCTGATTGGACCTTGTGAACGACTGCGACGTCACGGTGGACGTCATAAAAGGGGACGGTGCTGGTATAAATCTGGAACGAAGTAATATTATTATTGAGGATTGGGGGTGATGAGAGAGGTGGGCGACAAGATAATAACAATCCTACTTGGACTCACCTCGTAAGCAACGCATGCGAAAGCATATACGTCCGAAAACTTGGTATTGTGTATGATTGTCTCGCTCTCGAAATCAAACAACTCCGGCGCCTGCCATCGAACCGACCCGCCTTTAGATGCGGCTGAGGAGTGGGAGGTCCAATGTAGGATGTTGAGGTCAGAAACACCTGAGAGGCCGAAGTCGGCGAGACACGCGCGCCTGGAGCTGTCGACGAGGATGTTCACCTGAAGTGGTATCAGTACGTTTTGTTGAGATCTTTGACATTTGAAATTTAAACAGACCCACCCCTTTCAAGTCTCCATGAATGATATCGTGACCATGTAGGTAGTCTATTCCAAATGCTACATCGATTACCTGTAATGGTTGAATTAAAGTACGTCCACTTAAGGTAAAGAAACTTACCAGCAATGTCCGGCACTCATCAGGGTGCTGGGAGAGAAAGGCAGTAACATCGCCATACTCCATCCAGGGCGAGACGAGACAAATCCGACCATTGTAGCGGTAGAGCCCATAAACCGGGAGGAGGTTCGGATGTGACAGTTGGCTCCAAAGAATAGCTTCCGTGCAAAATTGCTATGTGGGAGGCAAATTGTCATTAGTAATTGATCGATAAGTAATTCATCTGTGATTACCTTGAGGAACGCATCAGCATGGGAGGTCTGATAGAGCCGTATGACCTTCAGACATACCACCTTTCCTTGAAACCGGCCTTTGTATATGTCCGCGAAGCTTCCAGCCGCCACTGGATTGTCACTTTCTAGCATGACGTTCTGTAAATTATACGAAGCAGGGTAAAGGCCAGCCGTTTTCGATAACCTCTGCGCTGCAACGAGGAGGTTGCTTTTGAATTCGGTGAGTAGGCTAGGCAAATCCAGTAACTATTGATTTTGTGGATCGATAGTTCAGTAACACGTCAACTTGGAATTAAGCATTGGAAAAACAAACCATCTGAAATGCATCAAGGATCATCTGCGCCTCTGCGTCTCTATGCCTCAAGAGTTCTCTGTACAGTTGGACATCACGGAACACATCACTCAGGCGCGCAATGATGAGCTGCAATCTTTGTTGGCGATCACTCAAAGGGTCGTCATCAGTGCCAATTTCCATCGCATGCGAGACGCTATCGTCTGAGTCAGCCTTCTTACTAACTATCGTTACTAAAGACTCAGCCACCGCCGGGAGTGCCTCTGGACCACGAGCTCGCTTAGTAGGAGGTGGTGTAGGCGAACGATGTATCCTCTTATTTCTTATTCCCCTCTGCAGTCCGTCCAGTGACGCCTGGGAGTTATCAAGGCCGTTACCGTTCTCATCGAGGTCGTCATCAGAGTCATCCATATCCTCCATATCTTCGTCGTCGTCCGTTGAAAATGGATCTACGGCGTTTGGCTGTACCACGACTGAGCTTTGTGGGCCCGGCACGGGAGGAGCTGTTGGTAGTGACATTCTTGGTTCCGTCGTAAGGTTTGCGCTTCGTCCCCCGCCGACCGCTGGTAGCAGGGGCTGAAGGGTTAGCTGAAGCCCGCCGTTCGGCATCCTGCCGACGCTTTTCAAGCTCCTGGTAGGCTTAGTTAAGGAGGAACAGGCCGTTAGAGGCGGCAGCCATGTTATTGGACACAGGAGTATAGATAGGTGCGGTGTTGTCGTGGGTGTTTGAATTCAGGAACGAAGAGGAGTTTACCTCCCGGGTGGGATGGTCGCTGAGGGATCTACCACGGCTAGCAGTACCAAGACCGCGCTTTGCGGGGACGCGTGGTGAGCCGTTGGTTTTGTTGTAAGATTTGCGCTTTGTCCCCTGTAGACGCTTGGTAGCAGGAGTCGTAGGGTTAGATGAAGCCTGCCGCTGTGCAGCCTCCTCACGCTTCTGGAGTTCCTTGTGGGCTTGGGCAAGGAGAAATAGGTTGTTAGAGGTGGTACCCGTGGCATTGGGCGCAGAAATATAGGAAGGGGCGGTGAAGTTGTTGACATTTGAGTCCTGGAAGGAAGAGGAGTTTGCGTTGGTAGCATTGAGGGTGTTTGGAGTGACAGTGGGCATTAAATGTGGGCGTGATGAGCTGTTTATCATTGCCAAAAATGCAGCGGTGTTGGGGGAGGGAGGAGAAGCGACGGGCCTGCCGACGAGCGGGGTGTGGCCGGTACGTGGAGTCAGACCAGTACGAAATTTGGTAGGGTCGAATTGGAGGTAAGTGGGCTGGTTGGCGGGCTGCCAGGGACCGGCAAGCATGGAGGGTGGGGTGAGGCCAGTACGTGGAGTCAGACCAGTGAGAAGTTCGGTAGGGTCGAATTGGAAGTGAGTGGGCTGGTTGGCGGGCTGCCGGGGACCGGCAAGCATGGAGGGTGGGGTGAGGCCAGTACGTGGAGTCAGACCAGTGAGAAGTTCGGTAGGGTCGAATTGGAAGTGAGTGGGCTGGTTGGCGGGCTGCCGGGGACCGGCAACCATGGAGGGTGGGGTGAGGCCGGTACGTGGGGTCAGACCAGTGAGAAATTCGCTAGGGTCGAATTGGAGGTGGGCGAACTGGTTGGCAGGCTGCTGGGGGCCGGCATGCATGTCCGGCGAGAGGGGGCTGAAGTGCAGGGGGCTGTTGAGGGGGGCAGAACGAAGAGCTGTAAAGAAGGACTGCTCAAAAGGATTAGGCTCTTGGTCAAGCGACAACAATTTACTCTTTACACAACGTGGTGGGGAGACACCAAACGAACAAGTCTGCATCCGAGTATCCAAGCGACGGATGTTCCCGACGATAAACAAAAGAGAAATTTCTCTTTTCAAATTTCTCTTTTCTCTCTAACCCCTGTGTCGATTTATGCTTAACTTTCTCCAACGTTCTTCACAGTCCAGACAAACCCAGCTCCATTGTACATGAATTTCTGTCTCTCGCCACCACTCTTGACACTGGGATTCAAAATTTACCTCCAAAACCGTCGAGGATTTATGAATATTAACATCGATTGAACCGTAGCTCAGCGATGAGTCGTGTCCATCCAGGTCGAATACAACACCTACGGCAATAGATGGTCCTTACGATTGACTGCCTACGCGCAAGTCCGTATTCGTCCAGAAGGAAAATCGTCATTACATCCGTACAAACTTCTCGAGTTCGCTGGCAACTATTTTTTGGATGACTATGCCACCCGCACGGATGGTTTTATCTAGGGGAACGAGTTTATTTATGTTGCAACGGCCGCTATGAACACTGTTATCCTCTGCGACTATTCTATGGTTGCCCAAATGGAGTCGTTCGAATAGGCTTCAGACTGTTCATTGCCACTCGCAGCCCGCTCAGTGTCACCTCATTTCTACTTTCCTCTCCAACTGTGCCGCCAGCCTTACTTGACATGTTCCATCTGTCTTGTATTTGTATCAGAGATTTTGTTATCCTTTGTGTCTTCTGTGTGTAGGTAAAACACAGCCGTCCCATATCTTGTATCTTCTTATGGCCAACAGTTGGTAATGACCTTTGATTGTATCCACTCGCTCTGATTTTGCGATTCAGCGCTTGACTTCCTTCCATCCTCATGCAATCCACCGATTGTATCCTATCATCTATGACAAGCCCAATCGATCTAACACAGTTTCAATGCTCGCTGACAACTCCCCGTGCGCATCCACACTGTCTCTCAAGTGCCCAGGAGACATAATATCCACATTCGCAGAAGGCCGGTCATCTTCCACGGCCGTCCCCTCAACCAACACATCATAGGCCTCTTTGATACTTGGTCGGGCTCCTGGATCTTCGGCCCAGCATGCTTTCATCAACGACCAGATTCCCTCTGTCAACCGCCGTGGTTCCCATACACGACTTGAGGCGTCAGGCTTTGAAGGGCGGCTCCCCGATTGGACTTTGAACATGACCGTGGGGTCGCGAGTAATTTCAGCGAACGGGACGGTGCCTGTGTAAATCTAGAGGAGCATTAGTAAATACTCAACAGGAGACTCAGATAGGGGCATCAAACAGTCTTCATACCTCGTAGGCAACACACGCGAATGCATACACATCAGATGGTTTACTGTTGTGCACCGTCGTTTCGCTCTCGAAGTCGAATAACTCAGGTGCCTGCCATCGAACCGACCCGCCTTTCGATGCGGCTGAGGAATGGGATGTCCAGTGAAGGATGTTAGCTTCAGAAACACCCGAGAGCCCAAAGTCGGCGAGGCACGCGCGCCTGGAGCTGTCGACCAGGATATTTACCTAAAGTGGCCTCAGTATACGTATTATCGAAATTTTTGAAGTATTAAGTAGTCAAACCCCTTTCAAGTCTCCATGAATAATATCTTGAGTATGTAGGTAGTTTATCCCAGATGCTACATCGATAACCTGAATGGCTGAGTTGAAGTACGTTTACTCGGGGTAAGGAAATTTACCAACAAAGTCCGACATTCATTGGGGTGCTGAGAGAGAAATGCGGTAACATCGCCGTATTCCATCCAAGGTGAGACAAGACAAACTCGGCCACTGTAGCGGTAGAGGCCATAGACGGGGAGGAGGTTTGGATGTGATAGTTGACTCCAAAGAATAGCTTCTGTACAGAATTGCTATTGCGAAAGGCAATATGATAAGTACTACTCAATATGGAAGAGAGTGATGTTCAATTTGTGCTTACCTTGAGGAATGCCTCCGCATGGGAGGTCTGGTAGAGTCGTATAACTTTCAGGCATACCACCTTCCCTTGGAAGCGACCCTTATATATGTCGGCAAAGCTTCCAGCTGCAACCGGATTGTCGCTTTCTAGTATAATATTTTGTAGATTGTACGATGCAGGATAAAGGCCGGCCGATTTTGATAACCTCTGTGTTGCAACGAGGAGGTTGCTTTTGAACTCAGGAAGTAGGCTGGGCATATCCAGAAGCTTTAATCGGTCAGCAACACGTCCACTTATAGTTAATTAAGCCTTGGAAAACAAACCATCTGGAATCCGTCGAGGATCATCTGTGCCTCCGCGTCTCTGTGCCTCAACAGCTCCCTGTACAGCTGAACATCGCGGAACACCCTGGTCAGACGCTCAATGATAAGTTTCACCCTTCGTTGGTGATCAACCAATGCGTCGCCTTCGATGTAAATTTCCATTGCCTGAGGGAGGCTATCATCCGAGTCTATCTTCTCTGAGTCTATCTTCTTGTTAACTGCTGGTAACAGAGAATGAGCCGCCATCGGCAGGGCCGCTGTGCCACGAGCCCGCTTAGCAAGAGGTGGAGTAGGTGAATAAGCGTTTCTCTCCTTTCCTATTCCTGTCAGCACCCTCGCTACACTCTCCCTCTCCATTCGCATCAGCTGCTCCTTTTTAATCTTCCCTCTCCGCTCCTTTTCCATCTGTTCCACTAACTCCTTTCCTTTCCACACCCTCCCTTCCACTTCTCTCCTCTCCTGCTCCTGATATTGTAGTAATCTCTGCGCAAGTACAGGCGGCAATATAACAGGAAGAGGCACTTCCGGATGCGACAGAGGTGCCATAGGAGTTTCTACAGGCCTCACCGCTTCTTGTCGTGATGGTGATTGTACTATTCTATGACGAGCCTGTTGAGAAGCAGACATGTAACCAGTAGCAAGGAGGTGAATCGCAGCAAAGTTTCGATTCGCTAGAGGAGACTCAGAGGCAATGGTTCGTATCTCCTTCTGTCCACTCATGATCCGGTTCGAAATATCTTGCTGCTCCCGTACGGGTGCCTCACTCCATCCTGGGTTTCCGTCTCGGCGCTCCCACAACTGTTGTTCTTGTGCTCGCTTTTCTTGCTCTTGATGCTGTAGTAACCTCTGTGCAAGTAAAGGCGGCAATCTGATAAGATGAGGCACTTCTGGACGTGATGAAGGTGCCATAGGAGTTTCCACAGGCTTCACCGTTTTTTGTCGTGACCTTGATTGTACTTTTCCATCTACACGAGTGTGAAGAACACCTTGCGAACGCACCTTGTGAACGGCGAATGCACAAGTCCAACCCGGATCCCGATCCGATCTGAAGATCCAAGCCTAGACCTTTATCCGACATCCCCGAAGTCTCGACCACTATTCTCCTTCTGTCATCCCTAACTTTGTACCCTTGATTGGCCATACAGCCACCAAGTCGTAATGGTCGCTGTGAACACTGTTATCCTCCGCAACTATCCTACGATAGCCCAGGCGGAGTCATTCGAATGGGTACTAGTACTGGACAGAGAGGGGGGCCTCAGACTGTTCACTCCCGCTCGCAGCCTGCTCAGCGTCACCTCACTTCTACTTTCCTCCCAAATTGTGCTGTTAGTTTTACTTAACATGCTCCACATGTCTTGTATGTGTGTAGGTAAAACACAGTTGTCTCGCTATATCTTCTAGTGACCAGCAGTTGGTAACCTTTGACTGCCAGATCTACTCCTCGCTTCGATTTTGCGATTCCTCATTTTTACTTTCCTCTCTAACTGCGCCGCCAGGTTTGCTTGACATGCTCCATCTATCCCACACCGTATCAGACGTTGCTATGTCTTGTGTTTTCTGTGGGTAAAACACAGTTGCCTCGCTATATTTTTTAATGGCCGGCATCTGGTAATGACATTCAACTGGATCTACTCGTTCTGACGTTGCGATTCAGTGCTTGACTTCCTTGAATCTATTGGTTGGACCCTATTATCTATGACAAGCCCAATCGATCCAATACAGCTTCAATGCTCGATGACAACTCCCCGTGCGTATCCACACTGTCTCTCAAGTGCCCAGGAGACATAATATCCACATTCGCAGAAGGCCGGTTATCGTCCACGGCCCTCCCCTCCTCCACCAACACGCCATACGCCTCTTTGATACTTGGTCGGGCGCGAGGGTCTTCAGTCCAACATGCTTTCATCAACGACCAGATACCTTCAGTCAACCGTCGTGGTTCCCATACACAACTTGAGGCGTCAGGCTTTAAAGGACGGCTTCCCGATTGAACTTTAAACATCACTGCGGCGTCGCGGGTGATTTCAGCGAACGGGACTGTGCTGGTGTATATCTAGAGAAATATTAGCATTAAAGATGATACACTGGAGAGGGAAGTCAAATGGTCTTCATACCTCATAGGCAACACATGCGAAAGCATACACATCAGAGGCTTTACTATTGTGTACCGTGGTTTCGCTCTCGAAGTCAAACAACTCTGGTGCCTGCCACCGGACTGACCCGCCTTTGGAAGCGGCGGAGGAGTGGGATGTCCAGTGTAGGATGTTAACTTCAGAGACGCCTGAGAGGCCAAAGTCGGCTAGACACGCGCGTCTGGAGCTGTCGACCAGGATATTTACCTGTACGTGTATCAGTATGTGTTATTGAGAGCTTTGAAGTTTAAATGGACCTACCCCCTTCAAATCTCCATGAATAATATCGTGGGTGTGTAAATAGTCTATTCCAGATGCTACATCGATAACCTAGATGGCTAAGCTAAGCTAAAGTACGTTTACTTTAGGTAAATAAACTTACTAGCAAAGTCCGACATTCATTGGGGTACTGAGAGAGAAACGAGGTAACATCGCCGTATTCCATCCAAGGCGAGACGAGACAAACTCGGCCACTGTAACGGTAGAGGCCATAGACGGGGAGGAGGCTTGGATGTGACAGTTGACTCCAAAGGATTGCTTCCGTGCAAAATTGCTGTGTGAGAGGCAATATAGTGAGTACTAGACAACAAGAACAATACTTGATCTGTAGTTACCTTGAGGAATGCGTCCGCATGGGAGGTCTGATAGAGTCGTATGACTTTCAAACACACCACCTTCCCTTGGAAGCGACCCTTATAAATATCAGCAAAGCTTCCAGCTGCAACCGGATCGTCACTTTCTAGCATGACATTTTGGAGATTGTATGACGCAGGATAAAGGCCGGCCGATTTTGACAATCTCTGTGTTGCAACGAGGAGGTTGCTTTTGAACTCGGCGAGTAGACTTGGGGTATCTAGTAGCTATTGTTTTTTTTGATCGATAGTTAGTGACGTTGTTCTCTTAGAGTTAAAAATAGATAACAAACCATCTGGAATACATCGAGGAGCATCTGCGCCTCTGTATCTCTGTGCTTCAAAAGCTCTCTGTACAGCTTGACATCACGGAACACATCGGTCAGACGCGCAATGATAAGTTTCACCCTTTGTTGGCGATCAGTTAAAGAGTCGTCATCAGTACAAATTTCCATTGCCTGCTCGGAGAGGCCATCATCCGAGTCGGTTTTCTTGCTGACTACTGGTGATAGTGATTCGGCCATCGCCGGCAGGACTTCTGAACCACGGGCCCGTTTAGCAGGAGGCGGGGTAGGTGAACGAGCCTTCCTCTTCTTTCCCGTGCTCGTCAGTGGTGTGTCCAGCGGCAGCTCAATTGTTTTTCGGCCAACGGATCCCATGTTTATCATTATCCTCCAACGAAGTTATTTCAGTATCGGCAAAGGTGGATTTCGCAGTACCAGTATCCGATTGAATCGATACTTCCATTGCGGCAGATTCAAGATCCTTCGAGTCTGTTTCTACTATATTCCTCACGTACTCCTGCCAAGGCGTGGTAAGAGCGGGGGGCGCCATATTCTCGCCAATTTGAATCCACGATTGAATCGATTCCAGAACTTGGGGAGGGTCTGGTATTTTGAACACGTCAGTGCCAATGCTAGTAGTTGCAGTAGGAGTAGTAGAAGGTCTCGGCGAACCGGGACGGGCCTGCGGGGGTGCAGAGTCGACGGTGGGTATGGGCTGCGACATATCTATGCTTGGGGTTGATTGCTGCTGGACAGCGCCTTCCTCTCCCCGAATGAGGCCCGTATGCAGTGGAAGCTGGACAGGCGACGTGAACTGAATATTATCCTTGTTGGAGAAGGATCGAACAAACTCCTGGCGCGAACGCCATGTACGTCGGATTGCGCCCGTATCAGATTTACTTCTGCGGAATGGCAGATCCGCGGTGCCAAACGAGAATTCAGGATACCCAGTACTGGCATCAGCATCGGAGGCAGTGTTCTGAATTTCTGTTGAAAAAGGCGATGAATTTGCAAGGGTAAAGCCAGTGCCAAACGGTTGGAGATTGGTCGGAATTGTTGATGAATAATAGTCGTACGGCTGCCATTCTGTGGGGAAAAGAAACCCGCTGCTGCTCAAGTCCTCAGTTCCGATAGTATCCCATTGAGGCTGGTCTAACGGCGAGTATTCAGGGCCCTCGAGTTGTTCACTATCGTCATTTGATACGATGCTGCCCACGGCGTCACCTTTGTCGTTCACTGGATCCGTTACAGGGGGATTTTGGTCACTACTAAGGCTAGGGCCAGAGCCGCCATTTTGGCTCTCTGCGGCGGGGGTGTTGACAACGATTGGAGGTGATTGAAGTTTGGGATACTCTAACGGCAGGTGCCCAGCCACGATATCGGGAGCAGTGTTTGCAGTGGGAGTATCCTGAGCCGTCGGAGGAGGCGGAAGAGATCTAAAGGCAAAGTTGGGCGGGGGCAGGGGCCCTCGAATTGGAATTGGGGTTCTGTCAGGGGGGTTTAAGGTGAAGTCGATGCCAGAACAGGGGGGTGAGGGTAGAGAATAATCCGGATAACCAACTTTCATGGGGTACATAAGCAGCCCATCGGCCACGGGCAATGATTGGGGGTCACCACAGTCGTTTGTGCTGCCATTGCTTTCATTGTCACGGGTCGACTGGTGGGCGGAGGAGAAGCAAGAATAGTACGTTGTCGAGGACGAGGATCGGGAGTCCATGTCATCATGCCACAAAGGATCCAGGTCGACATTACCGTTGTAATCCAGATACGGACAATTGTCGATGGCGTCGAGGTCGGCCATGGTTTGGTCAAGAACAACCCACAGGTTGAAGTCCTAGAGAACGCCAAAGGCGGTGTTCTTGTACCAAACTCGGAATGATGCTGTGTCATTGAGCTTCAATTCAATTGAATCTGAGCGCTCCGAGGATAAACCTAAGCGCTCAGTGCTGAAAACAAAGGATAGTTTATGTAATACCTTGATGGTACTGCTCGACACCTGTCGAGTCCTAACACTGCCCAGACGCACGGATATTCATTTCAAGTTTCTATCCTCTCAATTATGTTCTCCTCCCCACTCCGATGGTATTATATCATTGAAGACAAGCCCAGTCGATCCAATACAGCTTCAATGCTCGCAGATAACACTCCACGCGCATCCACTCCGTCCCTCAAGTGCCCAGGGGACATAACATCTACATTTGCTGATGGTCGGTCATCATCTACAGCCTTCCCCTCCTCAACTAACGCCCGATATACCTCTTTGATAGTCGGGCGAGCTTGAGGGTCTTCAGCCCAACACGCTTCCATCAATGTCCAGATTGCCTCGGTCAACCGGCGTGGTTGCCATACATGACTCGAGGCGCCAGGCTTTGATGGACGATGTCCTGATTGGATCTTGAACATGACTGCGGGGTCGCGGGCAACGTCGTGAAAAGGGATCGTATCCGTGTAAATCTGGTTTAAAGTAATGTTAAGAGGGAAAGGTGAGTGACATGTACAGGAGAGGCAGTCAGAAAAGAAAATCCGGCTTGCACCCACCTCGTAGGCAACACACGCAAAAGCATAGACATCCGAAGGCTTGCTATTGTGCACGGTCTTCTCGCTCTCAAAATCGAACAACTCAGGTGCCTGCCATCGAATCGACCCGCCTTTCGATGCAGCTGAGGAGTGGGATGTCCAATGCAGGATATTGGCTTCAGAAACACCCGAGAGCCCAAAGTCAGCGAGGCACGCCCGTCTGGAATCATTAATGAGAATATTGACCTGTAGGGTTATTAGCACTTGTTGCTATGAGTATCGATAGGTAAAAGAAACATACCCCTTTCAAGTCTCCGTGTATGATATCGTGCGCATGTAGGTAGTCTATTCCCGAGGCTACATCGATGACCTGTAGAGCAAAGTTAAAGTATGCTCATAAGCTTATGTGGGCAAAGGGGAGCTTACTAGCAAGGTCCGGCACTCGTCGGGGTGGCTGGAGAGAAAGCTGGTGACATCACCATATTCCATCCAGGGCGAGACGAGGCACACCCTATTTCCGTAGCGATAGAGGCCGTAGACTGGGAGGAGGTTTGGATGTGATAGTTGACTCCATAAAATTGCTTCTGTGCAGAATTGCTGCATGAAAGAAAGAGAGTAAGCACCCAAGGAAGAGAACATTAATAATGCTCGATCTGCATTTACTTGCCTTGAGGAATGCATCAGCATGGGAAGTCTGATAGAGTCGTATAACCTTCAGGCACACAACCTTCCCGTCAAAATGACCTTTGTATATGTCCGCGAAGCTTCCAGCTGCAACTGGTTCTTCACTTTCTAGCTTGACATCGTGGAGATTATATGATGCAGGATAAAGGCCAGCCTTTTTTGATAATCTCTGCATTGCCACGAGGAGGTTACTTTTGAACTCGGAGGGTAAAGTATGCATGTCCAAAAGCTTTTATTGTTCACAAATCAGTTATATGCGGAGTTGTGGCATTGGAAAAACGAACCGTCTGGAATACATCGAGGATCATCTGCGCCTCCGCATCCCGGTACTTCAAGAGCTCTTTATACAGCTGAACATTGCGAAATACGTCGGTGAGATGCGCAATGATAAGCTTCGCCCTTTGTTGGCGATCGCTTGAGGTGTCGCCTTTGGTGTGGGATGCTGTTGTCCGGGACAGTCTATCAACCGAGCTGGCTTTTTCTCCGGCCACCACTGTGTTTTCCCCTCGCATCCGGTAAGTCTCAGCGGGAGGCGGAGTAGGCAAACGATGATCTCTTTTGTTTCCTGTTAACATCACTGCGCCATTTTCATACCACGCCTTCATAGGATCTCTATCATGTTCTGACAAAGACCTGCCTACGCTGAGCATTGACTGTTGTTGGAGAGTGCTTTGCTGCTCACGAGGGAGGTCTACATGGGGTGGTGGCGGAACAGGGGATGTCCCCTGGGTGATATCCGGCCGTGAATGCCATGGATAACGGTCTCGAATATTGTGTGCGTCATTAACAGACTTGCTTCTACGATGTAACATACCCTCATCATACCAAGCATTGGCATCAATAGTAGTATGTGTCGTAAGAGTACTCTGAACCGTTGAAGAAGGCGAGGTTTGAGGTGGGTGGATGACAGGGTTAAATTGAGGCTCGTTGTGAGATGTGGCAGCATCGCCGTCTGCAACAATGCTTGCAACTTCAGTTCCGCCGCTTACTGAATTCGCTGCATAGGCAGCCCGGAGGACGTCGAAGCCAGGGACAAAGCCGTCTTCTCCATCTGGGGTGGTGATATTGATGATGAGTGGAGGTTGCTGGTCAGGGTCTACTACTTGAAGTTCGGGGTACTCTGGCAACAGGTCCGGCCTAGCATTGGTATTGGAGGTGATGGTTACAGCAGCAAAGTCCTGGTCTATTGAAGAAGGCGATGGTGTCCCAATGGTAAATCTGGGCAGCAGTTCTGGTACTATGACTGAGCTGCAGGTATCTAATACAAAGTCGGAGTGATTCTCAATGTTAGAACAGGGGGCTGAGGGTACAGAGTAATTGTAGTATTCAACTTGATCCGCTATGTCGAAGAACGGAAGTAGGTCGCCAAAGTCGGTAGTGCTGCGATTTATTTCACCATCAATGGGCGACTGGATGGCGGAGGAGAAGCAAGAATGGTACGCTGTCGAGGGCGAGGCTGGGTAGTCATCACGCGGTGGATAAAGTTCCCTAGTCAAGAAACCCGTGATGACAAGAAGTTCAGTCATGGTTAAGTCGAGAACAACTTACAGGTCGAATTCTGTGAGAGCGCCAAATGCGGTGTTCTTGTAACAATCCCGGCATGATCCTTCGTTGTGAAGATTCAAATGAATTTGAGCGCATGAGTCAAAGATCTAGACTGTCAAAGAGGAACGGGAGCTTATGTAATATATTCTTGGGCTTTTTTGGGCGGGCCTGGCACCCAGCAGCCCAACCACACCCCAGCTTGAGCGTATCGGGAATGGTGTTATCGTTTATGCCTTCCACTCGTATGTAGCATATTACACTCAAACTATTCTCGAAGTCTGGTTGTAACCTCTCCAGTAACTCTCTTCGCTTTCGTAATTCTCTTGACTTCTTTTGGAATGATATCATTTCAGTTAGAAAAGCCCAATCGATCTAATACATATTCAATGCTCGCAGACAACTCCTCGCGCGTATTCACGCTGCCTCTCAAGTGCCAAGGAATTGTAGCATCCACATCCGCTAATGGTCGTTCATCATCCACAGATCTCCCATCACCAATCAATACCCCATATACCTCTTTGATACTCGGGCGGGCTTGAGGGTTTTTAGCCCAACACGCTTCCATCAACGACCAAATTTCCTCAGTCAACCGAGTTGGTTCCCATATGTGGCTCGAAGCGTCGGGCTTTGATGGATGACATCCTGACTGGATTTTAAACATAACCGCCGCATCGCGGGGAACATCGTAAAAGGGGAGAGTGTCCGTGTAAATCTGGATTAAAGCAACGATAGGTAACATGAAAAGGTGAAAAAGAAACCCCAGCTAACACCTACCTCGTATGCAACACACGCGAAGGCATACACATCCGAAAGCTTGCTGTTGTGCACGATATTCTCACTCTCGAAATTAAATAACTCAGGTGCCTGCCATCGAATCGACCCGCCTTTGGATGCAGCTGAGGAATGGGATGTCCAGTGGAGGATGTTAGCTTCAGAAACACCCGAAAGCCCAAAGTCGGCGAGGCACGCCCGTCTGGAATCGTTAATGAGAATATTGACCTGTAGGGTTATTGGTGCGCTTTGCTAAGAGTATTGAGAGGTCAAAGGAACATACCCCTTTCAAGTCTCCATGTATAATATCGTGCGCATGTAGGTAGTCTATTCCCGTGGCTACATCGATGACCTGCAGAGAAAAGTTCAAGTACGTAGTAGCATAAGCCTGTTCGGGGTAGAGGAACTTACCAGCAAGGTCCGACATTCATCGGGGTGCTCGGAGAGAAAGGCGGTGACATCGCCATATTCCATCCAAGGCGAGATAAGACAAACCCGACCTGCATATCGGAAGAGGCCATAGACGGGGAGGAGGTTTGGATGGGATAGTTGACTCCAAAGGACGGCTTCCGTACAAAATTGCTGTGCGAGGGACAATATATTAAATACCGTCCAACGAGGGAGAGAACGGCACTCGATCTACAGTTACCTTGATAAACGCGTCAGCTTGGGAGGTCTGATAGAGCCGTATGGCCTTCAGGCATACAACCTTCCCTTGGAAGCGGCCCTTGTATATGTCTGCGAAGCTTCCAGCTGCAACTGGATTGTCACTTTCTAGGATGACATTTTGAAGTTTGTATGATGCGGGATAAAGGCCGGCGGTTTTTGATAATCTCTGTGTTGCAACGAGGAGGTTGCTTCTGAATTCGGCCAGTAGGCTGGGCATATCCAGAAGCTTTAATTGATTGACGGTCAGCAGCACGACCACTTATAGTTGAACCTTGGAAAACAAACCATCTGGAATACATCGAGGAGCATCTGCGCCTCTGCGCCTCTGTGCCTCAAGAGCTCTCTGTACAGCTTGACATCACGGAACACGCCAGTTAGACGCTTAATGATGAGCTTCATCCTTTGTTGGCTATCGTTCAAAGAGTCGCCCTCAGGGCAGATTTCCGTTGCTTGCGAGATGCCATCGTCCGAGTCCATCTTTTTACTAACCACCCGTGATGGTGATTCGTCCACAGCCAACAATATTTCTGAACCGCGGGTGCGCTTAGCAGGAGGTGGAGTAGACGAGTGGCTCCTCCTCTTGATTCCATTTGTTGCTGGCATTATGTTCAGCGGCAGCTCAATTACTTTCTGGCCAGCGGATCCCAAATTCATTGATTCGATTTCGATACTCCCCCCAAAGTCTTGCGTCCGAAGATCGGTGTCGTCCCTAGATATCGAAAGGAGGGTAGGGGAAGATACTGCGGTACTAGTATCTGATTTGATTGACCCTGGATTTGGAGTAGTTAGCGGAGTAGACGAATGACTATTCTTCTCGTTTCCTGTCGTCATCGGCGTGAGTGGCTACGCAGAAAAAGACTAACTCCTTCCTTTACCTTCACACCCATCTTTCCATTGATCCCTATTGTCTCCCGACGAGGTCGTTTCAACATCAGCAGAGGTGGATATTATACTAATATCCGTTTGAATCGAAGGCTCCTTACTCGGTGTCAAAGGAGGCGTAGGAGCTGCAAAGGCGAGGCTAGTGCCGAATAGCTTCGTCGTAAGGTGGTCGTGGTACGACTGTTGCAATGGGAGAGGAAACTCGCTGCTCGAGTCCTCAGTTTGGGCGGTACTCCAATTAGGCCGCTCCATTTGTAGGGAAGAAGGGAAGCGAGGAGGGACAACGGAGTGAGATTCGCGGCCCTCGAGTTGTGCAGCGGGATCGTCCGATACGAAATCCACTGAATCCATTACGGGGGCAATCTGGGTGCCAAGGCCAAGGCCGGATTCGTTGTTTTGACCTTCCGGGGCAGTGATGTTAATGACGATTGGAGGTGTTAGTTGAATATCGGGACATTCTAGTGGCAGGTGCCTGGCTTTGGTAGCGGAGGTAGTTTTTGCAGTGGGAGTATCCTGACCGGTCAAAGAAGAAGGTGGGGGCTCTGGCACCGTGACCCAGCCAGAGGTGTTTAATGGGAAGTTGGAGTACTCGTTAATGTCAAAATCGGGAAGCGGGCGGTGACAATAACCGTAGTAATCAACTTGGTCGGCCGAGTTGAACGAAGCAAGCAGACTTTCGGTCAATGGCAAGGGGGGATCACCGAAGTCGGTGGTACTGTCAATGTCATTGCTTTCATTGCCGCAGCTCGTCGTGCAGGTGGCCGAGGAGGAAAGCCTAGAGAAGCAAGAATAGTACGTCGTGGAAGGTGAGGCTAAAATGTCATCACTCGCTAGGATGTCATCACACAGATTCGGAAAGGGAATAAGGGCAAGTGTCGAGGGCGGCAAGGTTTCGTCTTCGAGAGTAAACTTACGACGAATGGCCATTCCGGGCTTGTTACAGGTTCCTACTGAATCAGAGCGCCTCGAGGAGGAATCTAAGCATTCAAAGAACAGTAGCTATAGTGGAGATTGGCCGCAGTAGCTGGAAATTAGATCTTACGTAATAATTTGATGGCTATCTCGGTCTCCATTGAAGCCTCTATTTCTCAAGTACGTCCACTTCTCTTCTGTCAACATTGATATTTTCCGCAACTAAAGGCTTACGGTAGCGCAAATATAATCTCTCGTACGGGTTCTAGAAAAGAGGGGGAAATGGCGCAAGGACGCACGGCCGAAGAGTCATTTCTAGTGGTTAAAGATTCTGTGAGTGTTTCTTACATAGTGATCTCGACGCTTGATACTCGTCTCACATCTTACTGCTCGTCACTGTAAAGCAACTTGAAGGAGTGTTTTGGCCTGTGGAGATTGTTCACTCCCTTGTTCTCTTCTCGGCATTCATTGTCATTGAAGCAGCCTTTCCGTTTGAACCTTCAGCTTTCAAGGCCAAAGAAGTGGTTGTAAAACCTGTTGTGCTCTGTTCATTGCCACGGAGATGGCTTGCGTACTGGAGGCCCATTCCGGGGTCTACGCCATATCGCAACCCCCCAACGTTCGTTCAACGTATCGGTTAAGATACTACTCCAGATCCAGGTTCTGAACTCGTCGATAACCGATCAAGCATACCTTCAACCTCCTCGCTCAACTCCGTCCGCACGACGGCAGCAGCAGTCCTAAAGTGCCCAGGCGACAAGGCATCCACGTATCTCACAGGCCGGTCATCCACCACCCAATTCCCCGCAGCCAGTCCAACCAAGTCCTCATGAAGCTCCGCTATGGTTGGGCGGGCTTGAGGATCTGCACTCCAGCACGCCTCCATCAACTTCCAGATCCTTTCCGTCAACCGCTGGGGTCCCCACACGCGACTGGAAGCACCGGGCTTCGATGGGCGAAGCCCTGACTGGACTTTGAACATGACTGCGGGATCGCGGGGGATGTCGGAGAATGGGATAGTGTCCGTGTAAATCTAATAACGGCGAAACAAAATGTGAGTACTAGGATATGGTGAGACAAGCCGTGTTTGCGTACCTCGTAAGCGACACAAGCAAAGGCATAGACATCAGTAAGCTTCGTATTGTGCACGACTGTTTCACTCCCGAAGTCGAACAACTCTGGCGCCTGCCATCTGACGGACCCGCCTTTGGAGCCGGCGGAAGAGTGGGAGGTCCAGTGGAGGATATTGGGATCAGATACGGCTGAGAGTCCGAAGTCGGCGAGACACGCGCGTCTGGAGCTGTTGATTAGGATGTTCACCTGTATAGTCATGATCATGAGTTCACCAGAATTTAAATCTACGACGATAGGCCGAGTGAACTGACTGACCCCTTTCAAGTCTCCGTGGACGATATCACGCGCATGGAGGTACGATATTCCTGACGTTACGTCCGTGACCTTCCCAGCCACATAACACTCAAAATCAACAACAAACGAAAAGAGACGGTCTGGGCTAGTAGCTTACCAGTAGCGTCCGACATTCATCAGGATATTTTGCCAGAAAGCTCATGACGTCACCATGGTCCATCCAAGGCGAAACGAGGCAGACGCGTACTGTGTATCGATAGAGTCCATAGATGGGAAGCAGGTTTGGGTGGGACAACTGACCCCACAAGATGGCTTCTGCGGAGAAATGCTGAGAGCAGGAAGGAGGAGGAGTCAAGATCTCGCCAGACCCACGGCGACGTGTTACACACCTTAAGGAACGCATCGGCATGTGAACTCTGATACAACCTAATGACTTTCAAACACACAGCCTTCCCTTGGAAGTGTCCCTTGTAGATGTCAGCAAAGCTCCCAGCTGCGATGGGGTCCTCGCTTTCGAGCTTGACGTCGTGGAGGTTGTATGATTCGGGATAGACGCCAGCTGCTTTTGCTAGTCTTTGTGCGGCGACGAGGAGGTTGCGTCTGAATTGAGCGGATATCCCGGGGGTGTCTAGGAGCTTGATTACGGGTATTGGTGTCAGGAGGGAATGATCCTGGTCCTCGAGCGGGGAGGTTGAGATAAACGAGGTTGAACTTTGCGAGTGGCGACCGATCTCTCCTAGTGCTGTATCTGGGGACACCCAAACCTCCGCATCTTGTGCAAGTTGTGGAAAAATATTGTGTGTGGTTGGGTCTGTACCGTGTACCTTAGCCGGGATGTCTTGAACGGTCTGTTGGCGTAACAGAGGCCGCAGCTGGTAACCGCCCTGTTCGTCCGTGCCCGAGTCCGAGTCCCACGTCGTTTCCATACTATTCACGTCCACATCTTCCAAAGGTTGCACAGGGTTGTGCACCTCCTTCGAAGTAGAGCTGGGGAATACCAGGTGTACAGGGACCTCCGTACCAAACAACCTCTTCAAACGCGCCATCTTCTTTCTACGCTCATTGGCGGAGGTTGGTGTTCGTCGCGCTAGAACAGGGTCCTCGATGTCCGAGTCGACGTCGGCCATGGGTTCATTGACCTCTACTTCAAGTTTCTGCCCGTGTTTCTCCTTTAGGTAGGTTGTAGTAGGTAAATCCTTTAAGAGCAAATTCCGATTTGAAGGATTTTATACACCTTGATTAGGCTTTGGCGAGCTCAGTTGAGGATTGATGAGAGGCGGTGTTTCCACTCAGATTGACTGGGAGGACTCAGGAGGAGTCGGATGGCAGTATGATGTTGGCATGTTCTTTCAAATTTAGATCGTTTTGAGTCGGAATGACAAGCCCCTTGATTAATTGGATACCACCTCGAGGCGTTGAAGCGCTGTGGTGTGGAGTTGTGGACCAAGGTGGACATGGTCCGGATGTAAGCTCGGGCATCGCCGGCCACCGAAAATTCCTATATTTAGAAGAAGTTGGGACAATTTCGGTCGATCTCATGGCCATAGACGCATCGCCTGAGTTCGCCTCCACCCAGATTTTTTCTGTAACAGGCGGAAGAGGAATATATAGGAACCACCCGTCACTCTAGGAGGCCCAATTCATCAAGCCGGGAAACGTTAATATCACAAAGGTTGGTGGAAAGTTCATAAACGGTTCCCTCAACGAAAGTGAATCGACTTCATCTCTGGGTTCTGGCACCCTTGGCCCAGGACGACTACCATATCTATTCCGTCAAGATGGTTCGCTGTAAACCGTTCGCCGAAAAACACTATGTGGAGGTGTCAAATGTGGAGCAGGCGTCAACTCACTTGATGAAGGCGGTGGGTATCTCTGGGCGCTAAAGAGGTAGCATCATAATCCTTAGGCTTCAATGAGCATCAATTGTGTGCGTTTCAACCTTAGCCTCCCTACCTCGCCATGCCTAGTATTTGAATAATGTTTGTCTCAGTGTTCATAATATTTTTCGATCTACTATCTCGGTCTAAATGCAACGCATTCAAATCTGAGATATCGAAGTCACAAAATTCTGGGAATCTATCTGAGCATGTAGTCGAGTGTATGTCGAAACACGTCATTGATGCTTCTCTATTGCCAAGGCACATTGTATCTGTACCTTACGGTTCAATTCTCTCCGGCGATAGAGGTGATACTGGCCGGGGAACAGCAACGGGTTTTGTCAAAACTTTAGCTGCAATTCATCATCAGATAATCGTACTGCCTCAGGCCATGCTACAGATCTATGCTCACAGGGAAGGTTTGAATGCCTCTTCGCACTTCGGAACGCTTTCCCTATATGTAGAACCCTCTGTCAGTATCGCAACTCAGTCTTTTATCAAGGTAGGCAAGAGTTCTTTCACATGCCCAAATTACTGATATTTTCGCTTAGTAATTTGAGCGATTTAGGATTTCCAACTTCCTCCGATCGTACGAAGATGCGGAAGACGCAGGTCCTGCACCACTAGACCTTCATGTGGTTAGTCGACTTGACAGCATGGACTTTAGAACCACCTGCAAGACTTCAAATACATTGCGCCTTCGAAGGTCAGTGTGTACACGGGGCAGGAGGGATCTGCCGACTTCTATCGGTTCTACAGCGTCGTTCTATCACGTCATAGGTTGGACGCGCCTTCCCAATATTGGGATATAAAGCCCTAGGATTCTTCAGCCTGTTGCTCACCAACAATTACCCTATGACTTCTCTCTCAGTACCTTTGTTCCATCCCGATTCGAAGCGTCTTCGTGTAGCCCCTCGTGCACACATTGTACTGTCTGAACTCGATGCAGCCCTCTTGCACCCTGTTCGTGGTCCACCCATGGCCAGGTCCATTCAAGCCGATACAAAGGCTGACGAGTTAAAGACTCCGATGGTCACGACCTGAAGCCCTCCATCACTAGGGATATAGGCTACGTTCAAGATGCAATTAAAGAGCTAAAAAGCTCCGATTTTAGCATTTCAGCGTCCAAGATCCAAAACGCCGTTGTGTCTCCCGAAATTCAGAAATATGCCGATTATATGCTCTCATCCGCCCACAGCGAAGACTGGTTCACGTAAGTAACTCTGTCGATCCCGGTGAACTACTATTCACTGACGGCTTACAGTCTCAACATCATTACCGTGCCTTGCCTGGTGGTTCGTATTACAATTGTCGATCCTCGGATTGTTCTTATGGAACGGTTCACAGGGGTATGAAACAATTGCCAACAAGTATAAGGAAGCTGCCGATAAAGGCCTCATCGACAAGGGTACGGAATTTATGCAGGCTTCGCCCTTGCCTCTCCTGACGTTACAGAAAACATACAGAATCTTTATTTTACACGCAATGGGTTGCCCCAAATGCCAACCCACATAATATATATCGCGAGCAGTGCAAAAGTTCGTGCCATATCCTTCCTATTAACTCTATACTAACTCGAAATGTATCCAGAGATTTTGAACGAGAACGTCGGGAAATTCAGGGGTGTTGGTACCGAGGCGCATTGGGACAGGTTGTTCAAAACTTCCTGCGAAATGGAGCTTAATTTCTGGAACGCCGCGCTGAAAAGTTCGATCAACTGAATGCCGACCTACATTGTACTGGAACCAAGTCGTTGTATTTTTAATCCTTCGTTTCTCTCCGGACATTGATAAACACGCGTGTACTTTACCTTTATCGTCGAATACGAGTTTGAATTGTTGTGATGTTTGCTGCGGATCGCATTTATGCCCGTGCCCGTCAAAACCGTCCAAATCGGGAGCAGTGCCCAGCCGCCATCAGACACGTCAAAGCCCCTGGTCAAACCGCGATTTCTCCCAAGTTTCTGCCTATTCACCGTTCTAATACCTTTTCTTTCTTAATCGTTCGGCACGACACTTCCTGGCCAGAGACTCTCATGTCAGGCCATGTCAGAGCACGAAGACCGGCATCTCCACCTCCGGGGGCTGCCCACGCAGCGCCTGTAGCTTCTCAGCGATTTCCACACCCACGGGATGAACATCTCGATGCAGATGCGCGGAGGGCGGCAGCGTCAAAGGGTTATGTACCTGGGAGAAAACAACACCCACCAGGGGGGCTGAGCTTGACGGGAGGAGAATGGAAGCTGTTGTTTTTCATCGTACTCGTGGCAGCAGCAGTCCGATTATTTCGACTGTCAAAGCCCAATAGTGTTGTGTGAGTACTTGTATGTGCTCCTATGTGAACCCAACTTATTGTAAATGAAGCTTTGACGAGGTTCATTTCGGCAAATTCGCTTCAAAATACATCAAGACACAGTATTTCGTCGATGTGCATCCTCCCTTGGCGAAGCTGCTGATTACCCTCGCTGCATTTGTGTTCGGTTACGATGGACAGTTTGACTTTAAGGATATTGGAAAGTGAGTAGTTCGGCTCTGTATTATGGTGCAATTCTGACGGGAGCAGAATATACGAACATGTACCATATGTTGCAATGCGAATGGTTCCTGCGACGCTGGGCGTTGCCACTGTACCGCTCGCCTACCTCACCTTGCGCGCCCTCGATTGTCGGGCCACTACCGCTCTTTTGGCTTCTCTCTTCATCACATTCGAAAATGGCCTGGTCACTCAGTCTCGACACATTCTCCTAGACTCGCCCCTCGTTTTCTTCACGGCATTGACCATATTCCTATGGTGCGGATTCTGCAATGAAGACAAGCACGAGCCCTTCACGTCATCGTGGTGGACATGGTTAACGCTTACTGGACTCTCACTTGGAGCTGTTGTCAGCTGTAAGTGGGTTGGCCTCTTTACAATCGCGACCGTTGGCGTCAGCACCGTATACCAGCTATGGAATCTTCTGGGTGACCTACGGGTGTCCCCCAGGCTATTCGTCAGGCACTTTATCGCCCGTGCGATATGCCTCATCGCAGTCCCATTCGTGTTCTACATGATCATGTTCCAGATCCACTTCCTCATTCTCGAGAACGCAGGAGACGGCGATGGATTCATGAGCTCGGAATTCCAGCACACACTGGGTGGACGGGGCATGGCAGATACATATGCGGATGTCGCAGTTGGCTCGGTAGTGACACTGCGACACGTCAACACCCAGGGCGGATACCTCCACTCACATGTGCATACCTATCCTGGTGGAAGCAAGCGTATGTAGTTGCGGCTTTCTCCAATCCTGCGGGGACTGACATTTCTATACAGAACAGCAAGTCACCCTCTACCCCCATCGCGACCAGAACAACGACTGGAGGCTCTCCAACGCTTCCAACACTGACTTTGACTGGAGAAACGATCCTCTTTCTTACATTACCCCAGGAAGTCGCATTAAGCTTCAACACATCGCCACCGAACGACACCTTCATTCTCATGAAATTCGGCCACCTGTTTCCGACGTTGACTTCCAAAACGAAGTTTCTGCATACGGACACCCAGGCTTCGCTGGAGACGGGAACGATGACTGGGTTGTAGAGATCGAGCACGGGGATAAACGTGACAGGGATCCAGACTCCTGGCCTCGTCTCCGTCGTGGCATTGTATGTCATTCCGTCCTTATATACTTGGACTAATATGTTAATCGTGATGATTTAACAGAACTTCTGGGTCAAGGATCATCGCCAAATCTATCTCATCGGAAACCCAATGGTGTGGTGGCTGAGCACGCTTGCCGTTGTTGCCTACGCTACGATTCGCGGTTTCCTTATCCTCCGTGCCCAACGTGGCTACCGTGATTTCGACAGTAGTAAGTGCTTTGGATTAATATCCTATCATAATCGGAAGCTCACCCACCCTTTCCAGCCAAAGTTGTCAAATACGACTCCCTATGTGGTTTCCTCTTCGTTGGCTGGTCGCTCCACTACTTCCCCTTCTTCCTCATGGGACGTCAGCTCTTCCTCCACCACTACTTCCCTGCCCTCTACTTTGCCGTCCTCCTCAGTTGCGCCGGTTTCGACCTTGCCACATCCACACTTCGTCCGAGAATTCGCCTGCAGATTGCGGTTGTGTTGATATTGCTTGCAATGTGGCACTTCTCGCGGTTTAGTTCGTTGGCATACGGAGGCAAGTGGACGAAGAGCCAGTGTGTGAGCGCAAAGTGGATGAAGACATGGGACTTCTCATGGTGAGTTGTTGATGATCTGTTCTCGTCATGGGGCTCACAGACTCACCAATTCCTTGTTCTTCCAGCAATGATTTCTTCGACGACGTACGTGCCCAACAACTTTGAATAGGTTACCTCTACTTACAATATATAAAACTTCCAGTACTCTCAATACAACAACATCGGCTATACTCCCCAGCAATCACAAATTCCCGTGGCCCAAACGATTATTGGTGGAGAACCAGACGGGCGCCCAGCAGTAGTTGTGGCCCATGATGAAAAAGAGCCCGAGCACCACGCCGTAGATGGAGATAACGAGACAACAGGTGTCCGCGCCGAGGGCGTACCGGAGCCTGGGCGGAATATCTTCGATGCAGATGGCGATGTAGGGGTAAAGAGCAAGGGCAACCAGGATCATGTACCGCCGCCAGCAGTGTTACCTACGACAGCAGACAAGGATATCGATGCTGTAATTGAGCGAGGTGGTGTGGTTGGAGCTGTTGCGGGTGGGACAAGTGTTGAGGCCAAGAAGGAAGAGGTTGAGGCGCAAGTTGAGAAGATTGAAGATACGAAAACACTCTCCACAGACCCAACACCAGAGCAAGCCAAAGTCACGACCACAACCACGGAACCCACCGATACGGTCACCACAACGTCGGAGGTGCCCAAGGATACTAAAACTGAGGAGAAGAAAAAACCAGTTGTTGCTGGGCCACTAGAGGAGGCGGAGTTGGAGGCGAAGATGGCTGGGGAGGAGCTGTTTGGTAGTTAAGATAGCCCAGTTCCTTATATTTATATTCGGTAGCTTGTACATGTCGCTCTTTAAGCCCCATCTAATATTCTGCATTCCCTATCCAAGTTATCGCTGTTTTACCGGAAATAGTAAAAAACGGAGCTAAATAGCTGTGCATTAAGAGGGAATCGAACCCCCGGCGGGTCGAAGTTGTTGACTTCGTGGCAACGACCCAGGTTACCACTACCCCATTAATGCCATGACAGTCTGACACTATGTGTAAGATTCTCTTCAGAAATTTGGGATCTCCACCACTTGAACCATGACGACACTAGCTATAGGACGCCGCGACCTTTCACACTTTGAACCTTCCTTCGTTAGGATACTCCCAATCCTCCTTTCTCTTCAAGTTCTAGGCTTGAACCTACCTTAAGCCGCATTCAGGGCTCAAGAAACGAAGACTAACTCAAAACATGGGGTACCACGGCCCACCAACTCCCTTTCGACTCGGATAATGATCACATTCATGTGTTCTCATCAGACTCGGAACTAGACCATTTCTGGGCAGATCACTTTATCTAGTAAGTTGAAGGTCCGTATATTAATTGACACACTACCATAATCTTGTTACCTCACTTTGCTCCTTGAACCTTCACTCATCGTTCCGACCCATGTCGTCCCCCATCGAGCTTGTTCAGCATCTTCAAGATCTGGTTACATCCACTTACTCAAGCAATGTCTCCAACCCGCTTGAACTATACAAGGCGAAGCATGCCATCTCTGATCTATGCCTGAAGTTGTTGCAAGCTGTTCAAGGGCCCCAAGAGTACACGGCCATCTTAGCAGGTAATCGCCAAAAAGGCTCATCGATCACTTGTGTTTTACTGATCGTGAACTTCACCCTCCAGAATCTTGTCAAGAGTCTTCTGCTCTAAATCTTATCACTTCTCTTGGTGTCGCGGATCATATCGCTGCAGCCCCCGATAACCAACTGTCCCTCAAAGAACTAAGCGAGAAGACGAACACATCTGAAGAATATCTGAGTAAATACTCCTTCACGTAAAAAAAAAAAAAACACATTCTTAGATCGTCTTTGAACGCAGGTGTCTCTTTGAGCGCACTGCTATACCATGGCTACTTCATTGAAGTTGGCCAGTTTGGGTCACAGATTTATACCAACAATAGCTTTAGTGAATTCCTTCGCTCTGAGGCAACAGCCAAAGATGGCAAAAGTATGAAGGATGCCATAGGTCTATCGTAGGTTTGCTCCACCAAATCAACGTCACTCGTATACTCAATGTCATTCAAGGGCTGATGATGGAGCAAAGGCTACCACCCGCCTATTGGAGGCTGCAGACCGCCAATCCGCTGGCAAAACTGCTTTGAACATTGCGTTCGACACCCCGCTGAGCCTGTTCGAGTTCATGAATAGTCCTGGACATGAGTGGCGCGGGAAAAGAATAGGGAAGGCCATGGTACAGCTCCATTCTATGGCAAACGGTGGTATGGGAGAAGGTGAGTTATGCCGCGAGCTCCTTGCGTTTGTTTTATAACCAGAATCCATCACCGCCAGACTACCCATGGGAAGCGCTCAAAATCCCTATAATTGATGTTGGAGGTGGAATAGGTTCTCTTCCCGCTATGTTATTTGCGGTTCCTAAGAACAAAGACTTGTCTTTTGTCATTTTCGATCTTCAAAAGACTGTGGATAACGCTAAGAAGGTACGTTGCACTCGTCACCATAAAACAATTCCGCTTCTTTCTTCGTATGCTAGAATGCCGCCCTTACAGCGTCACTCTAGGTTTGGGGTGCTAAACCTCAGTGGATGCAAGACCGCGTATCTTTCTTAGGTGGCGATTTCATGAAACCCTCACCTGCTGATAGTAAAATCCCTACGCCAAACAGTGGTGCAGGAACGTACGTTATCAGACATGTTCTACACGACTGGAACGACGAGCAGGCATGTTGTTTGCCATACATTTACGAGCGTTACACACTCATTCACTGTCACGCATTCAGGTCGTAGACATCCTGAAGAACGTACGCAATGCCATGCTTGACAGTGCGACTCCGTCAGAAACTCCAAAGCTCGTCATTGTAGAAATGATGTTGACTGAGAACTCTTCGCGGTTCACCCGTACGACTTCCTTGCAGTTGCTTTCTTTGAATGGCGGGATCACTCGCACAGAAGGTCCGTTCCCCTCCCAGTAATCACGGTAACCAACTGATATCGTACTTCTTGTTACCTAGTGGAGTTCCGTAAACTCTTTAATCAGGCTGGGTTTTCAGTGGAAAGTATAACGATGGTCAGAGGTGTTGATATGGTGGTTGACTTGAAACCTGCCCTTTTAATCTAATAAAGTCCCATATTCGTTGATTGTTGATCGTACCCATTTACTGTCAGCGGGTTATATAAACTGATTCTCTTGTGTACATTGGGTTCCAATGTAATAGGTAGCTATTAACATCTATAAATCAACCACAGCCTCCTGATAATTCATCGTTTCTAACAACCGGCATAGACCGACTTCTCTGCATATTTTGATTGATCCTAAATAACAACCTCTTCCATTCCTTCAACATGAGTGCTATTCCCGACTACTACTTACCAGACTCACAACTCTCTCTACGACTCTCTTCCAAGGATGACTCGACAATAACCGTGACTGTCGTCAAAGCGTTCACGCCATTTACCATTAACCAGGTGGTTCTTGTTCGGACTGCTGCCGAATTATCCAGTGGACTAGACATTGCCACCACATCGCTCGTGATTCTAAAGGTTTTCGACCCTCGCTTTTCCAGTAAACGCGATCGAATGGGGTTAACATGGTCAGCTGCTACCGAAGCCACTGCGGCTGCAAAGCGTATCGCTCAGTGGGATCCTAATTTCGATGGGGCAGATTACCCAGATGAAGATGACGCATTAGGTTGGGAGGAGTGGTTCTACCAAAAGTCAGAACTGCAGTTTCGCTCCGAAGCCAAAGTCTTCGAATTGCTCGCTGAACTACAAGGCGAAATGGTCCCCAGATGTTTTGCCACTGGGAGCCTCATATGTAAAGGGCGCACGATATCACCTCACGTACTCCTTCAGGAATTTATCCCAGACGCCAAGACTCTTGAAGAGGTGACCCCCAGTGTCGTTGATCTCCAACTCTTACAATCACTTGCTACAGCGGTAGGAGTATTCGGGAGGCTTGGTGTTGTTCACACCGACTTGAACCCAGAGAATATCTTGTTCACACCTGGAGATCATCCAACCCGGGCGGTCATCATTGACTTCGGAAACGCTTACTTTCGGGAAGAAGAGGATGATGAAGGGTGGTCAGATATTGTGTCTCAATGGGATGACCTCCGAGGTTTGAAGGTTGCATTCCTCCAGAACTCTTTGAAGATTGACAGTTTGAATTTTGAGCGCGAGCGTTGATTCCTACGAATACGGTAGTGGCTCGGAGTAGTTGTAATGGGTTTGGAAGGGAATGGCTTGGTATCCTCAGACTTATCTACCGTGGTCAGATCTGAACAAGGCCTAAACGGTGCATCGTGATCATGAAGTGTTTACACTGACAGTATGATACCTAAAAATAATGGGCACCATTAGTCTAAGACCGTTGTAAACGCAGTTATCAACTTTGTTGACCCTACAAGTTTAATGCTGCCAAGATTTTATTCTTAACGTCTTGGCCTTTCGGTGGGTTGGACCAAGAAACAGTTACCAAAGAAGAGCCTTTAAGCTTCTTACCCCCCACGCGGAATATCCCAATGTGGTAGAAACCGTCTGAGCCTTTCATCGAAGCGAGTTTGTAGTCCTGCATTTCAGATGTACCAAGGCCGTGGATGGCATTCCATTGCCCTGCACGCCATGGCAGTTCGGTTATTTTACTTGCATCAAGGGATTCAATGACATTCCATAGATCGTCCTTGATAGCGCGCTAGTATAGAGATCCAAGTTCAGGAAAATGTTTGGAAATTACAGAAGGGATGCTACTCACTGTAAGGGGTTCTGTACGTGGCTCTGGAGTCGGCGCTCTCACAGGTTCAGGCTTCGGCTCCGGCTCCGGCTCCGGCTCCGGCTTCGGCTTCGGCTTCGGCTTTTTACTCCCGGCACGAGCGTTCAGCGACCTGCCTTCTTGCCAATCCCGTACCAAGAATGAAGCGACTTCAGTCGTTCGAACCGCCGGACTGGTCACCAATTCTCGAGTTGAAGATCTAGTGCATGTTTCAACAAAACGGGTAACAATATATGGGCACACTTACAGTGGTGCTCCATTTCCAAGGAGACCAACGAGAAGAGTTACCAGAGGAAATATAATGCCGCGGAATTTCATGGAGCAATAAATGAGGGAGAGATATAGTCAAGAGCTATTGAAAAAATGGGTAAGAGATTGTTGAATGGTCTCTCAATGTCACAATAAACTCACTAGGCCAGCTACTTGACTCGAGGCTGGGGCGATATAGTAACTGGTCGCGGACAAGTTCATCTGACTGAGGGAAGCTGGTTTTAAAGGATTCTGATACGGAGTCGAAACACATGGGCAATTTAGTTTGAACTGGTTTCAAAGAGACGCTTTGCTAGAATGATCACTGGTGACTCCGGGGGAACCTATTAGCTTGAGATGCACTCAATTCAGCGTCGCAGATGTTGCTGCTCGTATATGGTGCTCACCTGAGTTCGAAAGGCAGGTGAGTAACCGCTCAACTACCCCTATTTCCCTACACGATCCCTGGATTTCACAAGTGCTTGGAGGGCAGGCAAGGCTCCACTCTCGTTCATCAAGATCAGAGTATCTGATTTTGCGCAGTGCTCAACAATGTTGTGAGTAGAGGTTCACTGATCAGATCAACATAGGTACGTCAATATCTTTTGATGCTAAATACTGGATCAGTGTATGGATGAACGTTAGAACATAAACACAGGATTGACGATACTGGTGAATGAATCATTCTTAACGAAGATGTGATGAATCTTGCAATATTTCTTATACCTATTCCGTGGGCGATACTTCTCTTTCAATATCAGATCAACTGTTTTCTAATATGGACTAACGTACCTGTACATTGTTGTCTGGACTCTGACCTCAGCAGCCAGGGAGATTTTGTCCTTCACACACATCGAACTCAAGTTTGGCGCACTTGAGACTTCTGGGTTGAACAAATTACAATACTTGGTCAAATCAAATTTCTTCGTGTGAAGCTGGCGACGAGAACCGATCAGACCGGTCACCAAGTGAGTCCTGAAACCCGATGTTGGTGGAAATTCGAGTTACAAAGAGCCCTGATGAATTTTGTCATTGTAGCTAATTTCATGAATCATAACGTTAGACCTCTTCGCGTTGTAGCTAGTTATTTGGATGATGCCAGTGATGCCTAATCACGATTTGTAATGTGGCATGTTGCCATGCCGTAGAATGAATCTTCAGTTTGCTGGCCACTCACCGGTACTCACCACCTAAGCCGATAAGACGACATTGCTCATTGCTGTCTAGAATCACTCGCTTTAATTCTGTGGAGATTTGTCGCCGCATATTGGAGGAGATCGGTTACATAAACACAGGTTCTCCCAACGCTGAGGCGGTGGCTGAGGCCATCAAGTTTGGCACAACAGGCTTTTCTTAAAGAGGTCTAGTAACCTTCTGAAACTACTGTGATCTTCAACTCTTATAATCACTTGCTACAGCAGTAGGAGTATTTGGGAGGCTTGGCGTTGTGCACACCGACTTAAATCCAGGAAACATCCTTTTCACGCCTGGGGATTGTCCTACCCGGGCGGTCATCATTGACTTCGGAAACGCTTACTTTCGGGAAGAAGAGGATGATGAAGGGTGGTCAGATATTGTGTCTCAATGGGATGACCTCCGAGGTTTGAAGGTTGCATTCCTCCAGAACTTTTTGAAGATCGACACTTTGGTTTTTGAGCGCGAGCGTTGATTTCTACGAATATAGCAAGCGGCTTGGAGTAGTTGTGACGGGCTTTGAAGGGGAATAGCTCGGTATTCCCAGATTATCTACCGTGGTTTGAGGTTCCGGTGTTGTCAGAGAAGATCCTGAATAAGGCCGAAACGGTGCATTGTGATCATGAAGTATTTACACTGGCAGTATGATACCTAAAAATAATGGGAACCATTAGTTTAAGATCGCTGTGGACACAGTTATCAACTTACCATGTCGACCCTACTTTAATGCTGCTAAGATTTTATCCTTAACTTCTTGGCCTGTCGGTAACTTGGGCCAGGAAACAGTTATCAAAGAAGGGCTGACAAGCTGCTTATTTTTGACGCGTAATAGCCCAATGTGGTAGAAACCGTCTGAGCCTTTCATCGAAGCAAGTTTGTAGTCCTGCATTTCAGATGTACCAAGGCCGTGGATGGGTTCCCATTTCCCTACATTCCATATCAAATCGGTTATTTTACTTGCATCACGGGATTCAACGACATCCAATAGTTGCTTCTTGATAGCGGGCTAGTATAGAGATCCAGGTTCAGGAAAATGTTTGGAAATTACAGAAGGGACGTGCTACTCACTTTAAGGGGTGTTGTATGTGGCTCAGGAGTTGGCACTCTTTCAGGTTCCTTAGGCTTCGGCTTTTTCTTCTTGGCACGAGCACTCAATGATCTGTCTGCTTGCCAATCCCGTACCAAAAGTGAAGCGACTTCAGTCGTTCGAACCGCCGGATCGGTTACCAATTCTCGTGTTGAAGGTCTAGTGCATGTTTCAAAAAAAAATGGGTAACAAATATATGGGTACACTTACAGTGGTGCTCCATTGCCAAGGAGACCAACGAGAAGTGTTACCAGAGGAAATATAATGCTGCGGAATTTCATGGAGCAATAAATGAGGGAGAGATGTAGTCAAGAGCTATAGAAAAAATGGGTAAGAGATCGTTGAATAGCTTTTCATGTCATAACAAACTCACTAGGCCAGCTACTTGACTTGAGGCTGGGGCGATATAATTGTAACTGGTCGCGGACAAGTTAAGTTGACTGGGGGAACCTGAATTTAAAGCAATCCGATTCGGATTCGAAACAGATGTAGGGAACATTCGGCTTCAAAGGCACTTTACTAGATAATACGGTTATCCAGATCATCTTAACAGTGGTCTCCAGGGAACGTGCTAGGCCGAGATACCCTGATTCCAGCGTTGTAAGCCATATAACTTGTATGCAGTGCTCACAGTCCGAGAGACAGCAAAATAACCCACGATATACATGGATGCTCATATATGATGGTAGAGCGAACATCTATAACTTTTGATGCTGGTTACTGTATCAGTGTATGGTTGAACATAGAACCTCACACATACAAGCTTTAAAGATACTGGTAAGTGATGCATGTCCAACGAATTTGTGATGAATCCTGAAATATCACTGTTAGATATTCCGTGGGTGATGCTCTGGTTATGATATCGGATTGACCATTAATGCTCCTACATGTTGTCAACTAGACACTAACCATGCCAGCCGAGGAGATTTTGTCTCCCACGGACCTCAACCTCGAATTTGATGCACTTGAGGTTTTGAATTTGGGAACAGTTCAACTCAGTTCCCATTCATGACATCGAGGACAAGCATTGACCGGATTGGCCACCAGGTGAATGTTGAGACACGATATCAGTTGGGACTTGAATCATTTAGAGCTCATCGCTAGGGGCGACGAGTTTTATTATCGAGTAGAACAATGATGTAACTTCTGACATCTGTTGCAGTGGATTAGTACGATGATACTATTCTTGGGGAAAAAGGGAAATACAACGCTCACTGTAAGCTAGTTAGAGCTCTTTTCTACATGCACAAAAGCTATTAACACATTAAACCCAAGGAGTATGCAAACCGTACGTTAAAAAAATAGAATCCACCGTCATGGATGGGAATCAATGGTTCAAAGTTTCAAACTGGTTTAAACGACCTGATTTCAAGTTCAGGCGCAAGCTTGGCATATACAACGTGGCTACTACTCACGCGGACGGCGAGCCTCTCTCTCGAAAAAGTAGTCAGTAATTGTGATTGATAACGTGAACCAGAGCTGGAGCTGGAAGGTGTACTGTATGTATGTAGTCCAGTGGT
>JABCKU010008217.1:0-41003 GCA_018221655.1 Myochromella boudieri
ATGATGCGTAGCCGATGATGGATCTGAAACAGAATGATGGGACATCAAGTCGAACGGAGTTCCGGAAGTCCGGAGGATCGGAGGATCGGAGTAGCGGAGTTACGGTATGTAACAATACCCACATGCACTTAGAATAACATATATAGGATATTATAGAAGCTCTTGATGTTTACCCTTGCTTTTGAGGGGGGAAAATTGTGATGAATATTACTCAGTCAATTCCTATCCAATTTGTATAAAATTATACTGTAATCAAATCTATTTCCTATTCCCTCCATTTTCCTAAGCTCTAAGCTTTACTTTTATTGTGTTTTATGCCTTCTATAAGCAGAATATGTTCATTTTCCATTCAAAAGTATAGGATAGAGCCACCAAATAAAAATTCTGCCTACATAGAATTGTAGAGCTCAAAAAAAGGATGGGAATTTGTATTTGGTTTGTGAAAATCGGGTAAGAGTTGGCTGAGTTCTGTTCCTTACAACTTTCACTCACTATTACATGTCCATTTGGCAGGTATTTTTCAAGTTCATCATATTCCAAATGCCTTCTGAAGAAATACTTTGGCTAATATTATTGATATATCATAAACTCAGAATTTACAAGCAGTAGAGTGAATCTCAAGACCTTGTGGTGAGCTCAACTGTACTGTCTCACTTTCTGATGTCACGCGTCATATACTTTGGTGGATGTGTGACAGTGTGACATATGTCACACATACCAAGAATTGCCCACCACCACGTGTTGTGTCACACTTTTGAACCTTTTTGATGAACTTTTTTCACTTAAGGCTACACCAACTTGTACAATTCCCTCCCTTCCACTGCGGCTTAGACTTTAGGGGATAGAGGCGGATATTTTAGGTATGTTCTACAGTGAACAACGGCTTATTTGAGTAATGTGTGCTTACCAGCTTTCAGTCCAGTGACTCTGAGGCCCACTGTTAGCCCGCCGCCCTAACCACGCCAGACACTAAAGCCCCAACTACTCTTTTCAATCAACTTGCGCCCTTCTAATATGTCTCCCCACCTGTATCCTTTCGGGAAAACCTCTTTCACACCGCAATTCATATCAACGACGGGACCAGAATTTGTTTAGTTGAAGGCGATACATACATAATATGTATGAACGACGAGGAAGCGACATACGCGTATCACGCGACAACGAGATTTAAAGTGCGTACTTTTATCACCCAATTATCGGAATAATTGTGGCTGACGCTTAGTATTTTCCAGATAAAATGGAAGTATCACTTCGTTCAACCCCATTGTCAACCTCCTCAAGTCCCGATTCCTCGGAGGAGTAAATCTGATGTTCGCTTCAACGTCTCTCATCGCATACGCCTATCTCATCATAATCAACGCATCTGTTGTTCTCAGTACGAGTGCCGACCTGCACATCGTCAACAAGGTCATTGCGCCTGATGGGTTCAAGCGATCGTAAGTTGAAGTTCAAAGGGATGTGCCCGAAGTTAATACAAACTTGATTAGTGCTGTCCTCGCTGGATCCACAGCTGCGAATGCGGGAATCACTGGACCCCTCATTACTGGGCGAAAGGTCAGCGATGTCCCCACATTCAACCGCGTTTATTTTGAGGCTGACAGCAGCTTAGGGCGACAAATTCCACCTCAATGTCGTAAATTCATTAACAGACAGGACGATGATGAGAAGCACGAGCATTGTATGTCGGGTTTCTTCGCAGACGGCGCCATTCATGATCATTGACAACCTTTCTTTAGCACTGGCACGGGTTCTTTCAATCGGGTTCGAATTGGGCGGATGGGCCTGCTGGCGTATCACAGTGTCCTATACTTCCTGGCGATTCTTTCCTCTATGAGTTTAGGGCACCCGGCCAGGCTGGGACCTTCTGGTACCACTCACATTTGGGTAAGTTGACTGCGATTTGCAACTCTAGATTGATTGGGTCTAATATTTGGTACTGTTAAGCAACACAATATTGTGACGGACTCCGCGGCCCATTTGTGGTCTATGACCCAGACGATCCGCACCTTCATCTGTAAGAGAACTTTTCTTCGATCTGATGTTACTTCCCTGATGCGATGCTTGAACTAGCTACGATATCGACAATGGTCTGTACTATTCCTGAATTTCTTTGTGACCATTCTAACAGCTACTTTTTAGAATCGACCATCATCACTCTGGCAGATTGGTTAGTTACCTTGTACTTTTATACCCTCGACTCGCCTTATTAACCGATTTATATCAAGGTATCACTATCCGTCACCATCCGCTCCAGCGATCGCAATCCCGAACTCAACATTGATCAACGGTCGCGGCCGATACATGCATGGGCCACCTGCCCCATTGTCGATAGTCAATGTTGTCAAGCACAAACGGTACCGATTTCGGCTTATTTCAATGGCTTGCCACCCTTTCTATACGTTCTCCATCGATAAACACAACATGGTATGATCTACTGTTCCCATACCTCCCAAAGAAACTACTGATAACCGTTCTACAGACCATCATTGAAGTCGATGGCATTAATGTTGCACCGCTCACCGTTGATTCTATCCCAATATTTCCAGGCCAACGATACTCATTTGTGCTCAGGGCTTCCCAGCACACCGGGAACTACTGGATTCGCTCTCTCCCTCACCTCGGGAACGTGACCTCATCTTTCTTAGGTGGGGTCAACTCGGCCATTCTTCGATATGCGGGTGCCTCAGACCATGACCCGAAGACGAAATCGAAGCTGAGCAACCCAATGCTAGAAACGGAATTGCATCCATTGGCCGATCCTGGTGCACCTGGAAAACATAGGCCTGGCGGCGCGGACATTGCGATCAACCTAAATATCTCTTTGGACCGCACCACCCATCGTTTCTCGATCAACGGCGCGCAGTTTGTCCCTCCCAATACGCCAATATTGCTACAGATCATGAGTGGAGCTCGAGCGGCCCAAGACATGATGCCAGCAGGAAGCGTTTACTCTTTGCCTCCCAATAAAGTCATCGAGGTTTCGATTCCTGGTGGGTCACCTGGCAGCCCTGTGAGTCTACTGCTCGAATCTCCTCAAAGAGTTTGACTAACTGCTTACGCCTGGATCCAGCACCCTTTTCACTTACACGGGGTACGTGGAGGACATTTTTATAGACTTTATGGGGGTACTGATGACTTGATTATCAGCATACATTCGATGTGATTCGGAGTGCTGGCAGTACTCGGTACAACTACGATAATCCTGTTTGTCCAGTTTTTCTTCTCGCCCACCCGCAGTTCTGAGCATGCTATCCAGGTTCGTCGAGATGTCGTCTCGACTGGTGAAGCTGGGGATAATGTAACCTTTCGTTTCATCACCGATAATGCCGGCCCATGGCTGTTACACTGGTAGGCTTTCACTCTGAAGTATCTGTCTACCCACTCAACTTCAATATATAGTCATATCGATTGGCATTTTGATGAGTAAGCTTTATGGTATCTACGAGCGCTGAGCAGCCGAACTGACGGTATTGCCATTCAGAGGTCTGGCCATCGTCTTTGCGGAAGACACCAAAGGGGTGGCAAGTCAGAAAACTCCAGGTAAGTGAACTTTGTGGCATTGCTGTACTTCATGCGACTCACGTAAACATAAGATGCTTGGAAAGACCTTTGTCCAGTGTACGATGCTTCCAGGGAAAGCACTTCAGGTGGAGGTGGTTTGTAGAATTCAGATCCCATCGCCATGTTCTGTAGGGTTCGCATCCTTCAATGTACATCAAACTGTTTCATGGGCGTTCGTGAATTACCTAACTCCGGTTAGACCATAAAATTGTGCCATAGACATGCCTGATGTCTGAAGGCCATGACAGTGCATGTCACAGCTTGTTACCGCTTGTAAGTTGGGCGCTGATACCTCTGAGCCAAGTACTTTAAATTCTCAAAACTTATTATGAAACTAACTAAACTCCATGAAACCCACCAGCTTAGAACTCCCGCAAGAAATCCTTGACCTCATTGTCGATGAGAACAGAGACGATCACCCGACGTTAGCAGCATGTTGTACAGTATCGACCAAGTTTCGCGTCCCTTGTCAGAGAAGGCTCTTCCATACCATAACTGTTCACCTCTCGCCAGATCACGCTGTTCAAAACACCAGACTAGGGCAAGTCTTAAGCAACAATGCGCAGCTCTTGACTTTCATCAAGCTTCTCACAATTCTAATCTCTTACGAAACCAAGACGACAACCGTGACTGAACCACTCAGCATGCTCCGCTACATTCCTTCTCTAGCCATCAGATCCACCACCACCACTTTAATCCACTGGGAGGGTCTTCCAAAGAACATTCAAAAAAGTCTCATCCAATTGATGCAAACTGTACACGACCTTGAACTCGGTGGCCTATGGGACTTCGACCCAACTATTCTGTGGCAATGCAAACAGCTGCATTCTCTGCACGTTCCCGAGCTTCACACACAATCTTCAAACAGTAAATACTTTGCACCAATCAAGCCGCCCAAGGACGTAGGTTATCTGGAGTCCCTGGCCATTCCCTTTGCCAACCCGTGCAGAGACATGTTCAGGGCTTTGAGTCATCCGAACTCGCCTCTTTCATTAACTCGGCTTCTATGTTTGACCGGTCCTTATATCGTTGATACTTCCTCTGCGACAATGTGCCAGAGAGTTATCAACAAGGTAGCCGCAACCTTGGGACGACTTGAAATTCACGCACTATCAGGTGATTTTCACAGTTCGGTGATAATTGGAATTCCATTAACCACCGAGGCAGAACTGCCGAATACGCCACGAGTTGATTTAAGGAGGTTGGGTAGCCTCAAATCCCTAAAATTTCGCGTCCTTGGTGGACCAGAGGTGTCTACACTTGAATGGGCAACGGAAGTCCTTCGGACCATCCCCCGTAGGAATCGAATCGCTGAAGTCACTTTGCTTATCGAGGGTGCCTGGAAAATCGACGGCAAAGCGGAGAGGTGGCGAGAAATTGACTCCTTGCTATCGGGAGCCAATATGCTGAATCTACAACGTGTCCACATCGACATTCAAGCTTGCCCTGATGAGACTTATGCTGTTATGTTGAAGGATATAATGGGTAAGCTGGACTTATCAGGCCGCCTTTCTATCGAATGTGATCCGGTGGTTCCACGGCCCTAGGAGTTTGGTGGTCCCATTACACGAGAACAGGCAGAAACGAATGACATTGGCTTCCAGAGTAAGGAGCAATGTATTTTATTTCAGTTATGCAGAGCATACAGTATATATCAAGTTTGCGGGCGCACCTATAAGATTCATGCTAGAGGGAAAGAGTGTGGCTAAGTATTGATTTTTCATTGGATAAGGAAGAGGGAGGGGATGTATACCTTCATCCAATGTAGCGCACTGGCAGCAAGGTAGGTATGCAAGTCAAACGGCCAGTTGAGGGGTTTACATCCTGCGTGTGAGGATGATAAGCTCCGCACAGACAAAGCCGATCGCCTATTGCGGTGAAAGCAAAGGTCAAGTGTTTGGTAACAAAGCCGCCATAGACGATGTTTGGCCCCTTCAAGGCATCTCAACTCAGTTACCAACGCTTACCAACGACTCCGACTTGACTCCTACTTAAAGCAGCTCATGCACCTGGTTTTTGAAGAGCCGGCTATATGACAAAAAAGCCAATCAGTACGCCAGTATTAGATGCCATGTTGAAACGTACTCGATAATCACCCACCACAACCTCATCCGAATGTCAACTTCGTCCTGACTAGGCTCATCCTCGTCTGCACTACCACCAACTGCCAGTGTCTCCTAGCCGACAGCGTATACAACCCTTAATCTCGAAGCCTAGGTATATCGGATCTCGATGGCCAGGGATAAGCTTCACGTAGTATGACTTGTATGGCATCAGAGGGTGTGTCGATCATCCGGAGGTGTACTAAGCGCGTGTGTGCGAAGAATCGAGAGCGGTGTGCATAGCTGTGATATAACAGGGTGCTCCATGGTACTTTTTTGTCAGATGCAAACTTTGATAAACTTTGATTGACTTTTACCATGAACAGTTGACCTTGAAATGACATGAGTGTTATCGTAGCAGTGTTGTGACATTTCCCATGATACCAGTGATAACCATGCCGATTACTTAGTGGTGATTCCAGTGCTTTTCAACTTCCACATTTGCTGTGAAACTTATCGCCGTCCAACGTCCAGGCCCATGGCACCTAGCGATTTAAAACTCCCACAAGAAATCCTTGATCTTATTGTTAACGAATTGGGCGGCAACGATCTCAAGACGTTAGCAGCATGTAGTACAGTATCGACGAGCCTCCAAACCTCTTGCCAAAAAAAGCTCTTCCATACCATAACCATCGACCTATCCCCGGCCGAGGAAGCTCGAAACATCAAGCTAGGCCAAGCCTTAGAGGGCAACATGCGGCTTTTGGCCTTCATCAAGTCTCTTAATGTTCTAATCCCTGCCATAGAAACCGCGACCACTACCATTTTAACCCAACCGCTTAGCAAGTTGGGCGACTTCTCTATGTCTATCACATCCGCGAAGTATCCCAGCCCTGCCAACTGGGGGTTCATTCCAGAAGGACCTCGAAGAAGTCTCATCCACCTAATTTGGTCTGCGCAAACCCTTATACTGGATCGCATTTATACGTTTGATAGCTTTATTTTGCCAAATTGCTCACGCCTGCGCGAGCTTCACATCCCGCGTATTTATACACAGCTTCCACCCAGCAAATATTCACCGCCCGAGCCGCCCGCGGAGATTGGCTACCTCGAGTCCCTGGTCATCCCATATAGCGACCCATGTCTGACGGCTGTGGAGACTTTGGAGCGTCCTTCATCTTCCCTTTCCTTGTCCCGACTCCGTTCCTTTAGAAATTCCACCTTCGGTGATAGCTCTGTGTCAATGACCCAGAGGGTCATTGAAAACGCAGCTGCATTCTTGGAAAGGTTTGAAACCCAAGCTCACACAGGTAAATATAATTTGGGTCAAATGTCGATATCAAAACGTTGTAATAACTGTTTGATTGATCAGAACACTCGGACACGCTATATCTTGATTTAGGCAGCCTCAAAAAACTTAAACCATTACACCTCCATGTTGCCGGGGGGCGAGATTCGACTGCATTCAATTGGACAACTAATGTGCTGAAGACAATCTCGCCCAGTAATCAAATCGTCGAGATTGCTTTCCTTGTCAATGGTGTCTTCAGGAGCGAGATCGAGAAATGGCAAGAAATTGATTCATTACTAACGAGAGCTGGTCATATGCAACATTTGCGACGTGTGCTCATCCTAATTGGAGCGTACTTCGATCAAACTCACATCGCTCTTTTGAGACAAATAATGGGAAAGTTGGACTCGTCCGGTTACCTGTATATCAAAGGCAGTCTTCACAATGAACCCGAACCGCGACCCCGCTTCGTTATCTATAATGTATGATTAACAGTATTTGACATCTATACGGCTACATATTTCATGCTCAATAAATGTAGTTCCAGTGAAGTGATCACTTTCGTGGCTGGCAAATTCAACGGGCCTAGAAAACAGATTCACGCTCGTCGCTGGTGAGGGATGGAGTGGCAAGACATACAGTTGAAGTGTTGCAGCATGAAGTTTGCCTGCTTTAGTGCGCTGAGATATGTGCACGTTATCTACTCAAAGAAAAGTATATCTTCATAGACCTAGAATGGGAGTAGTAGTCCGGTAGCCAGGCCCTTAGCACCTATCTCATCGGTTGATTATGACTACTCATGCGAGAAAACATATTGTGTATGACCGGAATGGTTTTTGGAGGTGGATGGATGCTGTTACTCGGCCCATATTGTGAACTGCCTTTGTTGCGAAGTCTGGGTGTAAGATTTCGATTAATAATCAAAAAAAGATACCGAACGCGAAGACGTACATCAAAGATCTGACGGTGCGTTAGAGTGATACTATGTATTTGCTTGGGTATGCCAATCATCTGAAGAATGCCAAGGTTTGAGGGCGGAATGTATAGCTGTAGTATACCATGGTATAAGTCACAAATCTAAAAGTGTGGGAGGGCGGGGAGAATACGCACGATCTCATAACGGTTCTCACAAAGCTTCCAGATCACTATGCCCACCTTCTCCGCCGCTGCGACACTGATCTGCGCCCATACGTTGCATATCCAGCGCACGAGTTCATGAAGTACTCCGGGCCGAGTTCCGGAGATAGGTGAGGACATTTTCGTAGTTCATGAGTTTGGCTATGGATGCTTATTAGAGCGTAAAAAAAGGTAAAGGAAACGAAAGCCTTACTATAAGCTACCAGTGTTCAGAACGAAACGCCATTTTCATCCCCACCTTTGATAACTTCGTTATGGAGCTCTGCTGATGAAATAGTCTAAGCACAAATGGATGAATTGAATGTTGTATCACGCACAGAAGCTCAAACGCTGGACCAACGAAAATCCCCAGATGGCTGTAACCCGTCGTAGATGTCTCCACGAAGTTCATTCGCGCTGTCATTCGTTTCAGTTTTGATATAACCGTATATCCACGAAGCGTTCCTTGTCACTCTAAAAACATATCAGAAAAAGACAACGGGTTGGGTTCAGCACACGTACCATACCGTCCTGCGCGGGTCCACCGATTAGTTGACTATGCTTCAGCCTGACCAATAGAGCACGTTGATAACCAGGTAGTGTCATGACATGATACGGTCGCGTCCTGGTGTTCAAATATAACGACGAGTTCGGATAGCAGCGGCATTCAAGGTTGATAAGCGGGCAGTTGTTCAGGTGGATGTGTATAAATTCTGGTACAAATGACCTAATTGGCGAGGAGTGCCATGGGTTGGCCTTGCACTCTGAGGCTCCATTAGTCTACATTAAGATATAACGAATGTACACTCACAGTAGTTCAAAGTAATCTGTTCCATGCTAGGATACTTCAAGGTTATGGTGAACGTCATGAGCTCCGTTACTTGGCCAGTCTAAGAACGTGAAAATCGACGCCATCGTCAGCACCAATAAAGACGTATCTCGGAGGTTACAGCGTACCATCGGCGACAGTTTCTTTTTGCCACAGCTCAGTTGGATTATGGCCCTTCTGGGTCTAGAATTACCGGTAGATTATTCCAGATCATTGTAGTTAAATGGCGACAAAAATCTCGGCACACGCAATGTTACGAGTTTCAACAGTAGAGTTACGTGTTGCAAAGTGTGCTACATCTTATATCTCAGCATATACTCTTGAAGCTTGAATTTGAAACCATAAAGAAAGAAAGTTGGGGAAGAGTGAGAAAGACCAAGATCGTGACCACTGCACTGTTGATTCTGCCTGTGTCACATAAAGGTCACGGGCGCTTAGCAGACTCATGTCATATCGAGTTTCGGGCGGGGTGCTTGCATGGGGTGCTTGCATGGGTTGGGTTAAGCACGATGAACTTGGTATGTATATCCTGGCTCTACCATAGTGGTTCTTTAAACATTTGCCTTTCAGAATCCACCGTCGTCACCTAACGGACTGCCAGCAGTGACCCTCATCGTGATTGGTCCCTCGTACTTTGATACTCTTAGCTAGGCCTACCATGGCGCTGTGATATTCTAATCGGGCATTAATATCCTTTACCAACTGCTCGGATGCTCAGCGCTCCTACCCCAACCCTAAACTTGGATTTGATCAATGCCTGGGGTCGATCCCTCGTGAGCCACCCACCCCCTGCAGTGCATCAAGCACGACTGGTACCATTTTCGCCAGAGCTTGTTGCCTTTCCCCACGTTATTTATCGGTGAATATGTCATGGTACAGCCCATCGTTAGTACACCTTCCTCCCAAAAGGCGATTTTGAAGTGATTGACAATCAACCTTCCAGGACAGCAGTACCAATGCTGGCACTCCGACGACAAAGTCTAAGCTGACAAATACACTGCTGGAAAAAAAATTGTACCATCCTTTTATGCTTGGAAGACGTCTCGGGCATTTTCCTCGTGATTGGCCTGGACCTTAAATTTTTCGATCACCGTCGGTTCACGCAGTAGTCTAGTGAGTTAGCTACCATGTATCTCTAACGAACCTGTTAATCTTCAGTCTTAGATTCCAGTACCGCCTTTAATTGTACCGAATACTCAAGAGGCACCGTCGTGCTCTGTGCACGATCGTTTCACACCATCAAGTTTTAATAAAGTACTCGTCAATTTATCCAGTGCCCACATTCAAACACATAGATTGACACTATTTACATGTGAGCTTTATGGCATCTGTGAGGCTGAACGACTGAACTCAAGCTATTACCTTTCAGGGGTCTGGTCACCAAGGTTGTAGAGCCACAAATCAGAATTCCCCTAGTAAGTGAACCATCACTTAATAGAGCTCACGAGGCTTATACGGAGCTCAGAGGCTTGAAATGGGCCTCGCCTTACGAGCAATGCTTCGGGAGAAATGCTTGTGGGATATGGATGCGAATCGCATGTGTTATATGGAGCTTACAGTTGCATGCCTCATACGCAAACTTTTGTAGATTAACTGGTTTCACCATCAGTGATTTACTGGGGCGTGAGCTAAGCCTGACATTACAAAAGATCACTGTGTAACGTAACGGTCAACCCCAATGACATGTACATGACATCCGACAACCATGTCAGTTGTATGTCACAACTAGTAACTGTTGGGCGCAGGCCCATGGTCACTACCCATGCCTACTGGTGTTGAACTACCACAGGAAATCCTCGATCTCATTGTCGACGAGAGTGAAAATGATCATAAAGCGTTAGCGGCGTGCAGTATGGTGTCGACCAAATTCCGCGCCTCTTGCCAAAGACACCTCTTCCGCTCCATAGCCATCCACCTCACGCCGAGTCACGCAACTCAAAATATCAGACTGAGCAGAGTCTTGAAAGACAATGCGGGGCTTCTGTCTTTCATCAAGTCTCTCACAATCATGGTCTCTAGTAACACCAGGGCACCAAGCGACTTAAAGGTACTCAGCCTGTTTACCAATATTCCCTCTTTAGCTATCAGGTCTTGCATACGTCCCAGTTACACCAACTGGCGGAATGTTCCAGAGGTCACCCGAAGGCGTCTTATCCGCCTGATGCAGGCTACAGAAAACCTTGAACTCGACTGCTTACAAGAATTCGACCCAATCATCTTGCAGCACTGCGCCCAGCTACGTCGGCTTTACATTCCAGATTATTTTTCATATATTCCGGGAAGCAAAAATTTACCCCTTGAGCAGCCTGCAGGCATAGGGTACCTTCAGTCCCTCACCGCTCCGCACACCAACCCATGTAAAGCGCTGGTGGAGACTTTAGATCACCCTGCATCTTTCCTTTCATTGTCCCAGCTTCTCCGTTTCACAAGTTCCATCGTCGATGATTGTTCTGTCAAGGTCTGCCAGAGGGTTCTCAACAAGGCAGTTGCATCTTTGGAGCAGCTTGAAATCCACGCTCTTCCAGGTATGTCTAATTCCACCCCAAGTGTGTTTTTCTAAGGTTTTCATCGACCTCTCGACTAGAACGGTCGGACACGCCGTATCTTGATTTAAGCAGGCTCAAATATCTTACCTCCTTGAAATTTCACGTTCTCGGGGGGCTAAACACCCCTTCACTCAAATGGGCCACTGGTGTCCTTGAGACGCTCCCTCCCGGTAATCACATCATTGAAGTCGTCTTCTTCGTCAACGGTGTCTTCAAATTCGATGGCAAGGCGTGGCGGGAAATTGACTCGGTACTAACGAGGGATGGCCATATACGATGTGTACTCGTCGAAATCCGAGGATATTTTGAGCAGAATCTCAGGATGATGCTGAGGGAGGTAATGGGAAAGTTGGACTCGGCAGGTCATCTTCGTATCGAAAGCCAGTTTCGGGTTGCCCAGTCCCGCTTGGCTGTATCCTAACGAGCCCGAGAATGTACCATGAAGCCATCGATATTAGGCAGACACTGGATAGTGGATTCTCCACACTTCCTCAAAGCCGAACCAGTGCGGTGGGCATGAAAAGCACCCCAGCCCCTAACACTCTTACCCCAGTCCTACCCTATACCTCGACAACCCAGCGTCGCGCTCAATGTCACCCTGCGACGGCGATAGCGATTTCCCGAGTCAGTCCTGACAGGCATGGCGAAGACAATTCGCCCTTTGTCCATACTCATCGTAATCTCGACATCAAATGGTTCATACTCCGTTTACATTCATGCTTGGAGGCTGGCATGGCTGTACCGCCTCTGGTAGTGAGCTTGGTTTGGGGACGGCGAGCGCCCATGATGATGGATAGGTAGCAACGCCGTTAGCCACCATAAGCAATTGAGCGGCGAGTGGCCAACATTCAGAAATCATCGTACGTTAAGTGGCCAGGTAGGGGTGGTGTTTCGCGTAGGCGTAGAACGGGAGAGAACTTGAGTGGCATCCAAGTTGGACTAGTACTGGCATGATTTATTACATTGTTAAAAACCTCACATAGAATTGTTCGTATACATAATTTCCCTTAAAACTCCTACAAAACCACAGGAGTCAAAATGTCAAGTCTTGACTGACAATCCTAAGGCCCTTGGAACTCGCGGAGTTTCTTCACTAGTACAGTGCCTAGTAACTGGTTGTGGAAGAAGAAATGGGTTGATCCGAGTCGTGCCTCGGAGCCGAGGCGTTTGCCTCCGTTTACATTTTCTCTCATTTTCTCAGAAACATCTTTAATCACGACGGGCAACGACTCCTTCATTTAAATTTTCAATTGTAGGGTATCAATCATCCCAAAAAGAAATCCTCCACGCCTTCTATCCTCCATTCAGGAAGCGCTATTTTATCGTGTTTTCGAAATTCAGCCACCCTGTGGCGATTTGGTATTGAGTCCTGGAGCACGACGAGTCCAAGTTCGCCCGGCAGGAATTTTTTGGCTAGTCACTAGTGCGCTTTTCATATCGCTTTCTTTCCTCTGTTGACCAAATATCCCACCAGAGAAATCACTGCAGAGGAACCAGGCCAGACCTGTCATACTTCTGTTCACCATGCGAGAGCGTTATTCTGGTCCAATAGGCATTCCGAGTTGGACTGCAAGTCAAAGCTTTACATAAGTATTAACCGAGTTTCTAGTTCCATTAGTCCATCCCCGATTTCGACACGTTCTGTCATGGCCACGTGTATTGTGACAGTTCGTTAAGTTGTTAAAACTCTTGGCTACTCTTGGATACAAGTCTGTTCGCCACGTCGAAGTACAGCAAACATAGCATGCATTCCTTTTGGTTGGCCAAAGAAATTCGGCTTTTGATTTTCCAGTGCATCTTGTCAGACCGTGATTATCGGTCTCTTTCTTGCCTTGCGAGAACTTGTTCTGCATTTACTGGTTGAGCTCTCTCGTTCTTTACATCTGCAAAGGCTAATTTACTGGTGAAATGCAGAAAATGCTCTTCCTCTTATTTGGAGAGTTCTTCCCACTTTAAATCCGCTCTTGAAAGTCTTGCCAAGTGATATTTGGGGCACAGTAAAAGACAAAAAGCAAAAGAGTGTTCTCGTCAGTATATTCAGCTCCCCTGCATATATCCAATCAATAAAAGTTCATTTTTTGAACAGAAGTTTAAAAGAAAGCTAGTGGAAAGCGACTGGGAACGCTTTAATTACTATGCAGGAATGGTTCATATACTGCAGTTAGGGCAGCTGGATAGAATTCCCCACAAGCCTCGTTCGAATGAGGTGGAAGTACACATCTCAGTTCTGTCTGACATACACTCCTACGCCTTAGCTTCCAAACGATCGACATACCTTCCGAACCTACAGAAGGTTGTGTTCTTGCCGGACCACACCATCACCATGGAGTCTATTGGCAAGATGGAATGCTTCATTTCTTCGACTACGAAAAACATCATGGTTCGAAGTTGCTCCGGGGGCACAGTGGAACCTTCTCAAGTTTTATCTGCGCTGCTGCCCAGGCTAAACAGCGTTACATCTATTAACAGTGGCACTTTCGAGCCTACACCCGAGGTAGCACGTCTTCTGGGGGCGTTGCCGTCTTTGAAGGCCTTGGAGCTCATTGTTATACAACATGACAGCAACTTGGCGGCTTTTACAGAGCGAGATGGTCACTTCCAAGCACTTCAGACCTTGAAAGTGATTGTGGGCGGTTGGAAAACCCCCACTGCTTTCCTCACCTCCCTACAGCGCAGTCAACTGGAGACGCTGGTTATCACAGTCACCAGCGTCGAGTGCATCCAGGAGGAGTGGCTCGATCCAGAATCCCAGGAAACGGACACTGCCACGGCCGACCCATCCCTCGGGGATCTTACGGATGCGTTTGGCAAGCATCCGTTCGTATGCCAAACACTCAAGAATCTCACTGTAGTGGATGGCCGCGACTATATGGAAACATGTGTTCAACTACCTTTATCCGTTTTTCGACCTCTTTTTTCTTTGAAGGCGCTACAAAGGCTTAAAATTGTGGTCCCTGATATGGGAAACTTGGATGACGAATGGCTTCAAGAAGCTGCGGCGGCTTGGCCACAGCTTCGAAGTCTCGTTTTGTCTGGGGCGGACACTCTCTTCACGCTTAAAGGGCTGATACCCCTCCTCAAGAACTGCCGCCAGCTTACCAAACTCAAGGTCCACCCTACAGCAGAACAGTTTGACCTTTCCCTTCTTTCATGCGACGCCAGCCTCTCAAATGTTCGAATTAATGGAGTTATGTCATTACAAAGGTACTCCGACATGGTTCCGGAGGACATATTTGCTTGCTTGCTTGCGATGTTTCCGAATGTCACAGGAGTATCTAGAGCTGATGAGGAGTACGCTCGGGACTACGCAAGTATCCCGGAAGATGAAGACGAGTATGCCGAGAAGTGGGAAGAACTTGAACAACTGTTCATCGCCAAGAAGACGGGAAAGGCCCTTTAGGTCCCCAATCACACTACGGCACTTGTGTCTTTGCTTATACAATAACCAGCTAGTGAATAAAGTCGAAGCCGAGTTTACTGGGAATTGAGGGCTTTAGCAATTGTAGGAAGGACGAGAAGTTTAGGTTTGCCTTTGTAACGTTAATCAAATTATAAAGGGGGTGTTCAGTAATTAGGATGTTTTATAATTAGCGTTCATTAGCCCATACACAATTTGCGTGCCCAGTTGGAACGGCAACCCCACCGTCAAAAACCAGGGGATTGGTCATGTTCTAACTTCTCGCCGCTAACCCCCCATTTACACCTTAACCAGCTTTCAAGGGCGAGGAATATCGTGAGCGAAGCTCGGCGGACGCATTGAACCAAACTCTAGCGGGTTATAGCCGGCGCACAATCCTCTGAATCTCGTCTTGGATCCGGGTGTCCTCAGCCTGTGTCGCATGTGCAGCCTCAGACCCAGATGTTGCTTCATTGTTTCTTCCCCCTTCCAAGGTGTTCATATTTTCATGGTCAGTGTCAGGATTTGTAAACTTTGTATCCGTAGTTTGAGTTATGGTGCGAGCATCCCCAGAGGCAAAAGCCATGCTCGGGAAAATTGAAGTCCATTTCTTGGTTCCCTTTGGTCCCCGAATTTCTCGGATGGCGTTGATGAAAGACTATGCATTGATGGCCGTGTAAGTATATTTCCTCAAATGAAACAAAAATGTCCTTACAGGATCCCCAGCGGCGAGCAGTCCGTATGCAAGCGTTCGGAGCCCATATAGAATGAGATCTTGGCGATTGTGAGTCCAGTGCATTGACTACTAGTCAGGAAGAACGTACCGAGAACGAGTAATCGAAAATCCTAGGATATACGAAGAATGGTCAGTCGTCAGAATTCACCCGTTGATCGAAGAAAACCCAACCAATTGTGAATTCACCCCGACAATGCTCGTGTAGAGATCAAGTGCTACAGTCGAGTAGTTCATCATTAACGACACGATGGGATAGAACGCTATGAAAGACAATCAGGACGAAGAACAGGGATGTGTGAATGCGTTGGGCCACTGACCAATCCGAAGAATAATCACTCTATACCTCGGATCCCTGGACAGCAATGACTTTCCCAGTGACTCGGCGAAATCGCTTTTCTCCGTATCAGACATTCCCTTAGCACTACCAAGGGACTGCAACGGCTTGAATCGCCGTATGATGCCTCTCTAAAACCATGCTCCCTCAGGTAATTCACGGAAATAAAAACAAAACTCGACTCACCTGCCAATTATACATCCAGAAGATAACGACCAACGAGCAGATTGTCTCTATTGTGGCCGCTAGTGATATCCAAAAGGACTGAGTACCTATGACCCAACGTAAGCGCAACTTCTCATCTGCGTTGCTATACCAGCACGTCGCGCTTAGGTCGTTCCAACTAGTTACAAAGCCTAAGGTTCAGCAAAAAAGTTCGGTTAAGTCGCTAAAACTGACTGTATACATACCCAAATTGACGTAAGGCCACTGTCGGCACATTCAAGCCTAGGCTGAGAATGGTTGTGCCGAAGAGGTAGTACTTCTCCAGTTTTTGGCCGTCGATGCCGTGGACTAGGACCAACCTGTCCAACAGCGCGGCATTAATGAGGCGTAGAGCGTTTTTAGAATAGTTTTCACTCACTGGAGATTGATTGCGATGCACGTGGTGAAAAAAGTTGCGAAACACAGAGTCAACTGCGGGTCCAAGGTTTGGACAGTTTCAATGCGGGGATAAGTATGGAAATTGTAAGCGCACATTGACAGCGAAGGCGCCAACTTCGCACCCTGTTCCTGGGTGGGTCGGGGTAGCAGCGTAGGCAATTCCGAAAAGCACGCTATAGGTGTTTCAACTACAAGTCAGTATTGAGCACAAGGAAAGACAATGACTTACTTGAAGACCAGTGAGCAAACCAGCAGGCGAAAACTAACTCGATCGAAGCATTTTCGGGCCATGGGGGACAGCGCCGCCAGCCCATAGGCGATCAGGACGAGACCACATACAATTGTCCCTGGTATGGTGCATGCATACGCTAGGACACCACTAAAAGCCAAATAGTGAGCCAGGATCACAGTCTCCAGCGACTGGTAGACTCACGCTGTATTGATCTGGGCCTCCGTAATGTCCGACATACTCTCTTCGATTCGCAGCACAGCGAAGAATGGTAGAAGTTAGAGAAGAAACACCGTTTAAGCGATTTCAAGGACCTGGAACATTTATGTTCAAAGATGCTATGTACTTCCAAAGCACACGGGTTGAGTGCCTTCGAAAGAATCTGTTGCATCATTTTCCTAGCTATACAGCCTGATGTCACGAATAATCAGTGATAGCGCGATGACCTGGGTTGAAGTCGTAAGCAGCTTTCAAACGGAGTGCGAGTGCTTGAACTAATAAATACTTACCCGTCCTCAGACTCCTGCATCGTGTATACTGAAGGCCGGGGCCGAGAAAGGTGGCAAGAGAAAGCATATTGAGAGGCCTTGCACTGGGGGTTATGTCAATGTCAATGTCATGTCTGAACGTCCCAAAATATTTTGAAACCATGTGTACTCGTTGTTGAGTATATTTATTGGACCCAAATGGAGCTCTTTGAACACACGTCACACACCGACTAGGCTATAACCGATTTTGCGTTGTAAGGGTGCCTGCATGTGAGAAATAGAGCTTTAGGAGAAAACACCTAGCGATCTTAACTAAAGTTAGGAAAGATGAAGATAGCAATCAAATACTAACTGCTTTGAGGCGTGTCTTCTGAGCTCACGCGCTCACGGCTGGGTGACTATTTTTGGAGACTCACCACTACGTAAGGAAAATCTTGCGAAGGAAACAAAGATTAAAGATGAATTATCATTCGATGAGTGTTAATCGAGAACCTGTTCGAACATAAAATCACTCCTCAAAGCGTATTTTGTTCCAAGTACGACTGCTTCTCCACTGTGACACACCTCCCGCTGTTGAAAGATCAGAACCCGTCCTATCTTTGGCTCGATATCGAAGTAATTTTTCCTCGATCCAAAGATGCGGGTTGCCCCTCCGGAAAGCCCTTCTTCGTTGAGATATATCTGAAGCATCACTCTGGACATCCGTCCGTCGGGAAGATGCTGTTGGCCATCACAATGGGGCTTGAAGTAGTGACCTGGGCCGTAGTTAAGGAAACTGAGACGTTCGTTGACCCTAGTATACCATATACTAGTTAAGCTGAGGTAACTTCTCAAGATGGCGAACCGTGTACTCACCCGAGGAGTTTCCATGTCCCATTTACCGTCCCAGGTAGTCCGATGATACTTTCCCACTCATCGCCTGGCTTGATCTCTACGAGTTCTTGGATGTAGGGTAACAGACGCTGGTAAATCTGCTCAGCAGTCTTGTGATCAAATCGCAGGATCCTATCGCTATTCCTGTATTTCAAGTTGAGTACATCACCAACCGATGTGGCTATCAACGCGGTTTTCCACGATTGGTCTGATTCGGCGAGGGCTATTAACGAGGTGCACTCCTGTGGATGAACACATTGTCGAGGACTTTGATATAGCAATGTGGATATTTCTGTGCGATAGGAGTGCTTGATAGGTCAAGTAGGCCTGTTGAGGCTATCTGTGGGGTGGCCATGGGTAAATGCTAGGAATACCGCGCGCAAGGCGACAAAGTAACTCAACATGTGGGATAGGTTTAACTTGATGCATCAGACTCCTCCTAGATTTGGCCCATCTGTCTGGCGGACATAGTGGCTTGCGTAAATATAAGAGTCTTTTGAGCATACAGAGCGTAGCATTCGGTGAAGGAGAGCGCCCCGCATGTCATTATGACAAGGGGATATGAGCTGACTCGAAGTGGAGCTTAGGTAATAGGTGGTTCAGCTTAAAATATGAAGACGCGTCCACAGTTACGTAATGGACGCGTAAATCGAAGGTTTACCATTTCCCCCAGCTTGCGCAGTTCTCGCCAACCCGACACCAATTGAGAATACCTCCTAGGTCTCATCAGTACGTGGAGTCCGCCGAACAAAACTCCAATGTAAGGAACACACGTCATTGAGTTGAACACCTGGCTCTCAACAACTGTTAGAAATACTTGCTGTACTTCTTGGATACTTCCGAATGGCATAGCAAACTTGGAGGTTGTTGGTATGACGGCAAATACTCTCACCAGAGGGATATAGTGACCAGTTTTTTGACCTATTCTTGACGAGTTACTTGTGTGGTAATTTGTAAATGAGTCACTGACAGGTAGGTAGCTGGGGAATAACACATTGACGACACGTGCATTACCTGTCGTCTGACATGGCTCCGGTCTCCGGCCCTTGGAGACAGCTTTTTCTTATTTCCTCCTTCGTTTGGGTGGGTAAATTTTAAACAGGTCTTACGGAGCAAATATCTATGGCGACGACGAATCTACAAGGAAGCTACATATTATTGTACAGGGTAACGGATAATCGAGGTGTGTATCCACACGTTCGTCAAGACGCATTCACCCCATACTAGATGCTAATTTATTCGCGACCCTCGTTCCATCATTGGCACCTTTGAATATGAGTGAATACGTCTGAAGGATTGGGGCGCCACACCTTGTCATCTTCCCTTCAAGCTGGAGCAGCGGCGTTGACAACCAGTATGGTTGGACCCTGACCGGTGAACGAGCTACACGCCGCCGCTTCAGGTCCCGCAGATTGCACATATGGCACTGGGCATAGACCACCCGACTCCTTGCTCCGAGTCAAGCCGGGGCTTCGTATGATCGTCTCCACCACGTACTTTCACTGCCAGTAAGTGTGAAAACCCGAGTCGGTATATCCTACATCGTGGCTACAACGTATGCTGACATTTTCGTTCACAGGAACTGACAAAACGACCCTAGGTTATACTTTCGCATGACACTGCCACCGTAACTTCTTAACTTCTAAGGATCTTTGTCTGTTCATCCTTCGAGATCCTTAGCCGTATGACTCGGTTAAACTTTTTGATTTAAGGGCTAACCCATCACCCCATGGGCTTGTGAATGATCCGCCCACATCGCGTCCACAGTGTACCAAAGCATACATGGGCCAAAAATATCTACCTCGTCCCCCAGAGGCGAAACAATGCCACAGGAACGCTGCCATTCCTCGAGATCGACATTTTAGAGAAAAGTGCTTCACTCTGCCTCACCCCTCCTCATCCCTGCGCTTCCGTGAAGCCGGATCCTGTCAAATGTGGTTAGATATTGCCAAGTGAAACGCCCCCCACATCGTCCCGTTATCGGCCGGCATATTGATAATTGGGCGATCGATAGCTAATCGTGATCGGTCTCCAGAGGTGGTTGCTCTACATCGGATCAGCATCGATATTTGCCTCCGAAACAGGTACTTTTTTTATATGGAAAATTTCAAGAATTTTCACTACACATGCGCAGCCAATAACAATTTTTACAAAGAGATTTTTGAACTTCTTTCTCTCTCTTCTTCGGTATAGGTCCGGCTGAGTTTCCCCAGCAGAATAGATGCATATAGGGTTCGGAGCAATTTGAGGAATATCACATATTTGGAAACCAATTCATGGACAAATTCAAATCGGTATTGTTGATGGTTGTCACGAAATATGTGCTTAATACTTTTCCGCTGGACTCCGACGACGTTTTACCTCATTTTCCTTCTGGGCGTACCTCGCCATTTCAAATGACCCTGACTCGTCATGAGCGGTTGCAATTACAACTAGTTTGAGCCCAACCCTTCCCACTTTGCCGCGTGTCATCCTTCCCTACCACACGATGTCGTCCAGTACGCCATGGAACATCCCAGCCCCACCGTTTAGGTACGACACAGATGACGATAACCTTGCAAGATCCTTTGAGGAATCGCTAAGAATATCACGGGAAATCGACCAGCAACTGGCAGAGCAAAAGAAGGCGTTGGAGAAAAAGAAAAAAGCTGTTCAAATATTGCTTTTGGGTACGTTCATACGATGATTCCCCCTTCCGCCTCCGCGTATAGTAACAAGCCCCTGAATTCTTAAGGGCAATCTGAGTCGGGCAAAGTGAGTTTTTCATTATCTCAAATTATTCTAGCTAACCTAACTTCCTCTAGAGTTCCGTCCTCAAAAGTACGTACATCTCGGAAATTTCCCTACAGCCTCTTAACGCCCCCCTCAGATTTTCAATTGGCCTTCGCGCCTAAGCAGTTTGAGAGTGAGCGACCAGTCTGGAAAACCATAATCCAACTCAACGTGATTGGGTGCGTCCATATACCACAAATATTGTATACATCGCCTCAATTATATGATAAGATCACTGAAGATTATACTCGAGATCCTTCAACAAGAATGGGAGTCAACAGACACGGACGGCAAATCTCCGCTTACGCGCGAACTTCGACGAATTCGTCTTGGTCTCTCACCTCTGTTCTTCATCGAACAGAACATTATGCAACTTATTTCTCCCGGAAATCAGAACTACCGCGACGTTAGCGTGCGCTCTGGGAGTAATTGGAAAACTTTGCTCAAAGAACATGTCAGGGCACGCCCAGAAGATCAAGACCCTAGAAAACGCCGCTCTCAGAACCCTCTCACTAAGGAACTCGACCCGACCTCGATACTGGTAGCCTCAAAGGAAGATATTATGGTGTTGTGGAACGACTCGGATGTTCGGGCAGCGTTGAAAAAGAGGGGTGTCAGGATCGAAGAATTGCCTGGCTTGTACGTTTTCTATCTTTATTCCCTGTGCTTTGTTGACGTTTTCAATCAAGCTTTCTTAATGACATTGAGCGTATAGCGAACGCTAAGTATGAGCCGTCTGACTGTCAGTATTTCTCTCTCCACTTCTTTCAAAGATTACATGATGACGATGCATCTCTGTTCATAGCCGATATCATGCGTGCTCGGGTGCGTACGCTCGGCGCCGAAGAGCATCACTTTTATGTCGAAAAAGGTATACTTCCTTTCTGATGTTCTTCGGTGCCGCCACAATGAACTTGTCGATGCGTAGGTCTTAATCTCGGTGCCGAAGTCTACATTACAGATGTTGGGGGAAATCGAAGCCAAGTTAGTTTTTTTACTGGCATCGTTATCCCAGTTGTTAACTCCATCTCTCCAGCGACCCAAATGGATTCCGTATTTTCAAGATGGTACGTTGACTAGCATTCAGAATACCTGACTTGCTGACATTTATCGTAGTTCAAACAATCTTATTCCTGGCCCCGCTTACCTTCAACCAGGCACTTGATGAAGATCCGGAAATTAACCGACTGGTATGTGGCATCCTTGATCGTTTATTGCCTCTTTACAACGTTCTATCTTGCAGGAGGACAGCCTGATGCTCTGGAGAGAGATTTGTCGAAACAAATTAATTGCAACTGCGACACTGATCCTATTTTTCAATAAGGCATGGGTACCATTGACATTCATGTAACTGTTTTCGCTAACACGTCCCACAGACGGATGTGCTTCAGCAAACACTCGCTGCCGGTGTCAAAGTCAGGAAATATGTACCAAGCTATGGAGACCTTCCCAACGAAGTGGGCCCTGTTACAAAGTGTTAGTACATTAGTCATTGGATATTCCTAGTGAAACTGATCCTTATTGCCATATAGACTTCTGCGAAAAGTTTAAGACCTATCATGTACGTTTGAGGCACGTAAGCTATTTATGACACGTTAACCATTCCTCGTATAGCGCAAACTCTCCCCAATACCTCGACCTTTCATGTTTCATGAGACCTCCGCTATAGTAGGTTCCCCTTGAATGAAGTTGCGATCCCGAGTAACGAGCTCCTTCAGGATACATCATCAATGGCTACCTTACTACTCGGAGGTGAGTTTACCTGTCTCGTTTTGATTTCCAGTATTTACGAATCCCGGCAAGCATCAGTTCGAGACACAATTCTGCGTATATATCTTCAAGAAGGAGAAATGATCTAATCTCTTACCCTAAGTAAACTAATTATTTAAACTTATCATATAATATCTACTGGCTAATGATAGTAAATAAATATACCACCTTGTTATCAGTAGGGGAACCACCTTTCAGTAAAACCAGAAGCTCTAGGTATGTTGTTTTGAGGGCGAGTATTATTTCCTCAAGACTATCATACGTAATTATTCTCGATTTACTCTTCAATTGGTCCACCACACATTGCGCAATTGTTCAACAATCGCCTGCAATGATTACTCGTACACCGTTGTAGCGTTGCGTAGGCTACTACGGTACCTGCCCCAGATGGCGTTTGAATTTAAAATGTCCCTCCTCTGCTTACCTAAGGCGGCAAGATTGCAGAAAATCAGCTGATCTTAAATTTTTATCTGATAAGACCATCATTCTAAATCACCACATTCCGTTTCCCCTCTTCCACTATGCTCTCCACGAAAACCGTCGTTGTGCTCGGTGCAGCCTATGGGGGTACTTATTCCCTAATATTCCCCTTGAATATTCTGAGCACTTATCACTGTCCCTTTAGGTCCTCGAGCAGCTCAAATTCTTGCTGCGGGCCTTCCTGAGGAGTGGAGAGTACTGTTGATTGATCGTAATTCGTATGTGAAATCATTCGGTGTATGATACCGCTATTCTGAAGACAGATGTCAGGCATATGAATAGTCAGGCCACTTCAATCATCTAGATGAGCTTGACTGATGTGAAATAGACGTCTACATTCTGCCGCGGCTGTCGGTTCTACCTGGACACGAACATAAAGCATGTATGTGGTAGTATCTATTTTATAACGCGTCAAAATTTGACCCCTGCTTCCAGTCATTTCGACCTCTAAGATCTTTCTTACTGAGGAAGCTCCACTTCTTCACCGCCGCCTCCAAGCTACAGTCACATCCATCAGCGAGAAATCTTTGACCCTTTCGAAGGCATTCCCAGAATACGGGCTGCCTACAGAGACAGTTCAATTTGACTACTTAATTTATGCTCTCGGCTCCCATCTCCCTGTGCCTCTCAACCTTTGGGGTACCGACGCGGCCGGGAACTCGGTACCTCGTGCGTCTTTTAAAGGCCGACAACTTCCCATATACCTAGGAATGAAGTCTGAGGGAATTTCATGGCTCAAGGAACACCAGAAGATTGTTGAGGACGCTCCTAGTATCCTTGTAGTGGGAGGAGGCGCGCTCGGGATTCGTATGTTCCGCCATTCATACCTTAGTTTCGTTCCTCAATGATGCCATTGCAGAATTCGCCACCGACATTGCCACCGTGTATCCTACCAAGAACGTCACCCTCCTTCACTCTCGCAATCGCCTCCTTCCACGATTCGACGAACAGATGCACACCGAAAGTAAGGGTGACTCCTATTCTTGACTTCAGTTTTCTAATGCCTAAGTCTAGTTCTCAATACCATCGAGTCCATTGACAACATAGACGTTATTCTCGGTGAACGTTTGGACTTAGAATCCGTAAATCAAGAGCCAGCGAAGATCAATGAACGCGGCCAACGCGTCGTGAGGACCTTGTCAGGCAGGGAAGTTGCTGCCGATCTCCTCGTATGTGATCACATCTTACCCAAGGCCGCCACTCAAATTAATGCCCCTGCTGCAGCTACTGTGCACTGGACAAACACCAAACACCGGCCTCCTCAAGGAGTTGGATCCAAGGACTGTTAACCCGGGCGACTCCTTGGCTCACGTCCTCCGTACTATGCAGCTCGGAGTTCTCTCCGCTCCTTCAGCTTCTACCAGCGAACTTGTGGCTGCTTTGGAAAAAGTTTCGGTGTCAGAAGCAGCAGCGAGCGGTTCATCATCAAATGATGATCAAACCATTGTGCAGGCAACAGGAGACGAAGTTAGGGAGGAAACACCATATCCTCATATCTTCGCTGTTGGCGATGCTGCAGATGCCTTTGGGGCCATCGCGGCTGGCCACAATGCCTACTATCAGGTTCGTGCCCTCGTTCACGCTCGTGGATCTACGTTTCTCACTCTGCGAATTACAGGGCGAAGTGGCAGCTAGAAATATCATCCGCCTGATCAAGAAGGCGGAGGGCACAGCTGACGAACCCCTCGAGGAGTATACTCCAGGCCCACCAGCAATCAAGGTTTCTCTTGGTCTCGTAAGTACCACCCCATAAATCACTGACGGATGGTGCTGACATTCTGGGAAGGGTAAATGCGTTTTCCAGTCACAAGGCATCATCGGAAGGCGAGAAGGTGAACCCGACGATCTTCGCGCGGCTACAATGTGGCCGATGTTCGGTATCAACGTCACTAATGACGAACAGATGTTCGAGTAACTCGATGACATAGACAGGATAGACACCTCTTGACAGGATACCCACAAACTAGAAACATGGGAGTTTATTACGATGTTTAATGTTACATGCATGTAAATACACTAGAGAATCAGGATAATAACGGGGACAACGACGACGATGCAGTTCTATAAAGTAAGAGTCCCGTGAATGATGAGGCTAAGGTATGATGAATTGAGAACGAAAGGAAAGCAAGGATTGTATGCTGCATGGAGAAAAAGACTGGACCGCTGTCAATAAGGGTATGGCGACAATATATACCAGGAATGAAAGCGATATTTATACAGTGAAAAGCGCATGATACAACACACGACAATGCTGAAGCAGACAAAATACAATCGATGGAGAGAAAGACATGATGAAGATAAACTGTGACTTCAACGTGTATGAATGTCCAGAGGTTCTGCTATGGAAATAAGATTTGAGCACTAGAGTTGGCACCAGTGCCGCTGTATTTGTTAGAAAACAAGTAATGTAGTGCCTGTTGGTGACAGATCGAGAGGAGGCGGACGATGCCGCAGTTCTTGAGGTGACGGCGACGGAGACACGGCACGAGATGTGTCATGATACGGCGTCGGAGGACGCCGTCTGTCTGAATAGTAAGGGGTCGATGATCGCTCCTCAGGGCGGTAGGGAGTCGACGATCGAGGGCGATCGCCGTGGTATGGATGCGGTGAGGGGGTCAGTGCTCGACGTTGTTGATCAGGGTGGTATGGGGCGGCGGCTCGAGATCGCCGTTCCTCAGAATGATATCCATTTGACATATCCTGGGACAGGTCAGGGATAAGGTGAGTTGCTGTTACAGAACGGCGATGGCCAGCATTGTAGGGTACGGTTGATGTCGACCGACGTTGGTCGGGGATGAAGGGAACAGTGGAAGAACTTCGCTGATCGGGAGCATACATATGCGATATTGATTGGTGAGGGTTAGGTGGATATGTAAATGCGGCCGACGATGAAGGGCGCCTTTGGTGGGAGGGCGAACCGTTGAAAGGAGTCGCACGCGGAGGTCCGTATATCGCAAAGGCGGAAGGTCGAGGAACGAAGGGCTGCTGTGCGGGGCTACGGCGTGGTGAATCACGGAGGTCGGGAATAACAGGCTTCAACAGTTGATGGTCGTCGTCATCCGAGTCTGTATCCGAGTCCAAGATATCTGGTTGGTTGAAAGAAATCGTCCACTTCGAGCGTCGATCATTGACTCGATTTTTCGACCGTGTCTTCTCACGGCTCTTGCGCTTTGATTTCTCTAGTCCGGGCGTGACGGGTGCGGGGATGACACCTCCAGATGGGACATTGTATGGGTTGGGATCGATAGTGCACGCATGCCAAGGGCTTTGAGATGTGCTTGGTCGGTGCGATCGGGAGCGGGTGTGGTTCGAGCGTCGCTGTCCGTCGATTTCTGGGGTTGTGTGATGACTGTCGTAGTTGTAGCCTGCTGGAGGGGAAGCATTCGGATGCCAGTGAGAATGATCTGGGTGGGGAGGAGAATAATAAAGGGGTGGCGGAGCAGGTTCGGGAAGATTCCAGTCGTCGATTGGATCCGGTATCACGGGCCCAAGTGCAGTCTCTTCGTCCCAGCTGTTGACCATCTTGACAGCATGTCGGACGCGCTCATCCCATTCTTGCTTCTTTGCTTCAGTCCATATGTTAAATCGCATTGGCCAAGCGTCCGTCTTGAGCCAAGAGTCTAATTGTTTGACGGTCCAAAAGACGTTATTGAGGTTGGTACCATTCCTAGATACAGAGTATAAGTTAGTAAGCAGTTCAGATATTGTATGCAGGACGATCGAATCGGTAGATATTCACAAAAACGTAGCTGGGGTATCACGATCATTGGCTGGTGCGCCTAACAGTGCAAGTTCAGATAAGGAGGCAATTAGAAACCGTGTCCTGTTTAAGGTTCCACCGTCTGGCCTGTCATGGCGCACAACGAACACTTCTGAGAAAGGACGTTAACTCACCTTAAAAGCAGGCAAATATCACCAGGATCGTACTTGGTGTATCTTACCAGCTTGAGGGCGATTGACCAAACCGGTGGCACACTAATGAGCCTCAGCATCCTATTGGCCGAAATAAAGACGGTATGCAGATCAATGTTATTCGGTTGTAATGCACCGGTGTAGATAGGGTCATACTGCTGTCCAGTCACACTTGATGAGTAATAAAATATTTTTTAGTGACAGTGGGCGACTCGGATCCAGAATGACTCACTCTGTTGCCATAGGAAGCGCAACGTCGGCGTCGCTGTTCATCCAGTCTGCACCCAGCTGGAAGTGTTGTGCGGTCAGTTTGATGCAACTCTTGAGCCTCTCCGAGGCGTCCATGATGCCACGACCCTGCCATTCGGTGACAAAAGACCGATGAATGTAGTCGACATCTCGGGTTGCTGTCCGACGTGGAAGTGCATTGTGTGGTGAGGTAGAAGGGGTGGTTGTGGCAAGTGTGTGTTGCCTCACTGCGAGATCGGCAAGGCCTGGATGAAGAAGCATGCAAGCACCGCCGTGCACCACCAACTGTATCGGTTGCCCATTGAAATGAGACGGAACCAGAGATGCGAAATGATTGAGTATGGATGCTAAAAAATCTCTGGACAAGTCTTTCGTATTCCTGGGAGGTATCTGAATACCAGGGTGTGACTGTTGAGACCCAGGAGCGTATTGTAGATGCGAACGCTGCTCAGCATGATTGTTTTGTGAATACCATGGGTACATTTGGGCTGCAGCCATGATAGATGAGGTGTAGATCAATAATTGGAGGTATAAGCGCTCGCAAAAGTGGGAAAAAAGTGATTAAGGAAGCGCTGGCCCCCGTGCTCGATGGCTGTGGTATTTGTAGTCGAATTGGCTGGCCACACAAAGTCAATTATGGCCCTACGCTTTCGGTTGGTCCTGGGAGTCACAATATGAGCCCTTAGATGGATAAGTGGGTATAGAAGGCCTGTTAGCCAGAATGGGGTGCTAACGAGAGAGCCTCGAGGTAGGTGCGTGGCCGCTTAAAAAAAGGCACAGCCTCCTTTGGTTGACAGGCGTTTGTCAGCGACGTGGGATGACTGGGGACCAAAGGAGAGTGAATCAGCTCAAGATGAGAGAGCTTTCTTTTAAAACGAGGGGACCATGGGATAAGAAAGCAAGAATGACTGGAGCCCTTGAGAGGACAGCTCCAAGCTAGGAGCAGTGGCGGTGTTACTTGTATCCTTTGTCTTAAGGTCACACATGTCACATGAGCTGATGTTGATTCCAAATCGAAACTCTATGATGCTCATAAGCCCTTTCAACCTTCCCTTTCTGATATCTCGGATACAGATCTAACTCACATCAAGGTAATTATGGATGTGATATGGATGCGATTGGGATGAGTGAGTCATTCTATCATAGGCGCTGTATTTTCACAAGTCTATAATAGCAATCATGTACATTATACTAACCAACGTGAATTACAAGGATTATAACTATTTTTTGCTTTAGATTCCATATTGATGACAGCTTCAAGCAAGCTGTTCAACAACTATTTTTCGCTTTCCACAACTTTGCCTCGCGTCACCGGCGTTTTGATGTACCTTGCCTAAACCAGGCTCGCGCCTTATAAGTATAGGTACCGCCTTCTATTGCCTTCTCACAAACCATTTCCCCGGAGATGGCTAGGACAGCTCGGCGGCAATCCGTCAAGGCCATGTATCCTCATTGGACCCACAACAAGACATCTTCCTTCATCACAATTAATGGATGGTTAACTCATGAAAGGCGCTTCTAGACCTGTGTGGCGGCATGGTCATGCGCAGTATCTTGGGCTGTTCTCTTATCTGGTCTGGTGATAGGATTTCGATCCCCCCAACATCTCTTGGAATCTACTACATCAATCTTATTTATGACTCAGTGATATACGGACATGGTTTTGATTCTTTGCCTTCTCTTCCCACATCAACCACGCCAATAGGTACGGACAAGGTAACAAGATGGACATCTGAGCTCTTACTGGTGGACCCACACAACATCTCGAAGCAAGATGCAACATATCAAGAGTGGGCGCCTAATGCTAGCCGAACCAATAAGGATACCTTCTGAGCCTTCATGGGAGTTGGCAGCCCTGGCATCCGTTTCATTTGTTGAAAGTGGCCTATTTGAGGATAGGTGTACGAACCCTGGCAATGTCTTTTCTCTCGTCGGCGATCGCTGGCCCACCCGTGTCCGAAGGGTCATTGTTCACAGTCAGTAGGCCCATATAGGGATACGCACCAGTGCTTTCGAGTCTCGACCCTTTCCCGACTACTAGCTGTGCAATATCAACATATTACGCTCTACCATGGATTGAAAGGCGCGCCCGATGTCTCCTCGCTTGTGTTTCATGTTCAGCATCACTCAATTTTTATGATGTTCGTTCAGCAATGGGTACACCTATTCCACACCACCTTGGGTTTTATGATATTGTTCTGCAGGCGAGAACATAATGCTCATAAGTTTGTCTTCTATGCTATATATAGTCAAGCATGAACAACTATGACATTTACGCGGTTTGGGTGTATCTACGAGGTATCTAGTCACTCAACGACCATGTTTCAGCCGTACGTCCTTCATAACTCAGCACCGACACCGAATACAACAAAACAGTGCACTCGGAACTGACTTGGAATCGAGTTTTACCCCTGCGCATGATATCAAATAGATATCGTGATTGCGCAGCTAGCACCGGAACACTAACTAGATGATGATTGTCGTACATCATCACTTGATGATGAATGCTAACACATTATCAGTCCTGCCCGCCCTCGGCCTCGGACCTCTTCAATGACTATACGAAACTGTAGCAGGCGGGTACACAACAGCCGAAGAGGGTATCGAAAACTCCGTCATGTATGATGCTCCACGTCAGGTGTTGCGTAAAATTTTGGGGCTGAATGACCAGTCTTTGACGGCGACTATTACTCATCACCCAGATTCCTGTGCGACCGAATGAGGTCCGCACCATAAAGGTCAACGCTTTGTCCGAGACCCATGATCACATTATCTGTTGTTCGGGCCGGGTATGAAGATCACAACCGGAACAACATAATAGAATAACGCTATCCACGAAACTCGGACCAATCAACCCGTCTAGACTCCGGTCGAAAGCGACTACCTATACTCGGAACCGAGAGGTCTAAAAGGTGACGCATAGTAGGTCTCCCATGTGGGCAGTTCCACGGCTGGTCCATTGTGCCCATATGGTTCACCACCTACGAAAGTACCACTATCAGCACACATTGGCGGCGAAAAAAGATGATACATACTGAAGTCATTTGTTGCTTGTTCAAGGGCATTCCGACCATGACGCTCTTCCGGCAAGCCCGCATAGCGAACATCCCGCGCGCTTTGGAACAACGGACCATTTGGCCAGTAGGGTGGTCTCTCATTAGATGTATTAATTCCTCTAGGTCTAATAGCAATGGTCAGGATTGATAGATCGTTGTATGGAGCGACGGAGACGCACCTTTCATGTCAAAAACTGTACTTTTACTGATAGGCTGAGCCGTCAACTGGAGTCTTCCTCCTATCCGGGACTCGTCTCCATTGATTTCCTCCACCTCAAACCCATTCTGTCGAAGTACGTCCATATTTTCCATAGCGAGTAGCTCATCCGACGCCGTAAGCTCCATGGTTTGTGGTCTATTCGCGTAAAGCATCAGTATCACAGGAGGAGCAGGCATATGTGCTGCGGGACATACCTAAAAAGCTTCTGCGACTTGATATTCGTCGTTAGCTGCAACGTCTCGAAATTATACTTCTCATCAGCCGCATGTTGATCAACAATGAACAGATCGTCCATGACAATTGTCGGTCCCTCCTCATCAACTGCCGCCTTGCGTCTCCTCGCAACGATGAACCCAAGGTTAAACTGCCCAACAACCTGCATGCCTGCGAAGTCCTTTTTGTCTATAACACGCGCTAGGGCTTTCACAGCGCTCTCATCGTTCTCAATGTTTGACACTCCTGCGTCTGAGGATACTTTTGGCATGGAGGCGGAGGATTCGACAGCCTCTATAGCGGATACAAGCTCAGTGCGTAGGCGGCCCCACGTATCGGAGATCCCGCTGAGGTCGAAGCGTAAAGTGACGTCTCCAATGCCATGGTCTAGGGCTCGCGTGATCTCCGGACGATGGATAGATTCTTCTCGGGAAAGAGTTGATGTAGTATCTACAAATATAGGGGCAGCCTGGGAATCAAGTCCATCGTCGGATGTAAGATCGATGGCATTCGATGACAAGTAACCTGGATCATCTCCCATCACCATGGGTTCCGATGGCTCACGAGTACGCTGAGTCTCGACGGCCGTATCGTCTGGGTCGTCCTCCGGCTGTTCCTTGTCAGACGAGATCAACTGGTCTTCTTCCTCTTCTTGGTCGGTGTCTGTTTCATCCTCCGTCACCCCATGTGCCTGGCTGCCGGTGCGGGCAAAGCCTACAAGCATATTCCGTATGTTACCTTGGGAGGCCTTCCTGATCGATGACGATTTGGTCAACTTCCTAGACTCGCTCGAGCTCCTTACACCCTTTCCTGTGGAGAAACTGGTATGACTCGACTGTGATTTTCCCTTCGTCGCCTTATCCACCTCCACAACCCCATCATCTCGCCGCTGGGAAATAGTGCGGTTCCAAATAGCTTTGGAGGTATCAACGACGACCGTCGCATTGACTGTGGCCACAGGATCAGTGGAAACAATTTCGGGGCTCAATCTATTTGGAGTTTGTGAGGGATGATCATCGACTTCCATGGTATCGTCATGACTAGCTCGATGAGCGCTGGCTATTTGGGTAGCAGTGGGGGAGCGGGGTGGCAGGGGAGTGGCAGGGGATCGATGTGCGTTTGAATCCTTCGCCAATCCATGCTCCGGACTTTTAGAATGTTCTGGTTGAGAGGTGACTGCGGGCTGAACTGGGCGGTGGGGTGACCTGTTACTTGAACCCGCCGAGGTTCTGTCCGATGAGGTAGGGTCCCCATAAATGTTCGACGATCCGACGTCGGACGACGGTATGGATTGTTTGTCGTGATCTTCAGAGTGATCAACATCCATAGATGGAGTTGGAGTCGATTCTCGTGGACCAGAGCGTTTCTTGCTGGGCACAGGTTGGTTTTCCTCTTCTATCTCAGCGTCCTCAGAATCTAAAGCATCAGAGCGTGTCCGCTTGTGCTTTGCCTGAGCTGAGAGAGTGCCTTGCGTCGTGAGTTTCGTCGTGAGTTTGCTTTGTGAGTTGCCAACATCATAGGTAGATCGCGATGGAGCGAAGGCGTCTTCAAGGGCAATCTGGATATTTGCAACATTAATTTCAATAGCACGCAGCTAACAAAAGGAAGGAAACGTACTTTTAGCTTGGCGATTAGGTTAGTCTCGCTATGGAGGAAGATGGTCCGCTTGTCCGGACTGACGTTAATATCGCAGGAGTCTGGAGGGGGACATCAATCACGAAAGCTGGGCGAAAAATGGTCTAACGCACCAGTGGGGATGGTGAAATCAGCGAGGATAAATGGTGACTGGTTTGCGTTGAAAGATCGATAGACCTCATTGAACGCTTTTTGTATCTTCAGAGGCAGCGTCAGTAGGAGTATTTGCTAGGGTGCACAAACCTACCTTAGAAAGGTTGCATGGCCGGCCATTGACGTATAAGTATTGTCGATCAGTTCCTGTTCGTCCGCCACCAACAGAGAATTTCGAAATGAGGCCCTTGACCGAGACGGTGACAGGTTCCGTGTCGTCCAAGTGGCTGGGAGAAAACTTACATTGAGAATGTCAAAAAAAAAGTTTCATTAATCCGCATACCTCTGCATGCGCTTCAGGGAAACCTTATCCCTTTCTACGTCAAACGTTACATTGAGATCAACAATGTTTTCTAGCGCCTTTGGTCCCCATAATTCGGAAACAGCCGCACGAGTAGATGGTGCACCTGAGGTACGCAATTGCACAGATTTCTGGCTTACGAACCTGTCAGTTAGGATCCAGATGCCGCTGGAGAGTGAGCGCTTACCCTTTCTCAAGCTGATTACTGACAGTAAGCCGTACACCCGCTCCCAGGGTACAACAGGGTCCCAAGGCATAAGCATTGAGCAAAGTAAGGGCTTTTGTGAAGTCACGCTTATGATTCCTCTCAAACTCTTTTCGACGGACTGGGAGAGGCTTGAAAATATTCGCCAAGGAAACAGTCGTCCCACGCTGCGCCAAATAAACATTGTTTTCCATTTGAAGCAAACCAAAGACATACCTGTCTAGCAACCTTGGACCTCTTCACCACTTTTCCATTGGCGTCCATTTCAAGCGTTACGCCCATTGGTGGTTCCGTGGTTGTTGTAACAACGACGGATTCTGACAATGCACATAGTGAAGACAATGCTTCCCCACGAAAGCCGAAAGTCCGCACAGTTGCAAGATCCGAGAATGATGATAATTTCGAAGTATAATGCTTCAATGCTAGTAAGGGATGAGTGAAGTTTCAGAGATTACCAATATCCACAACGTACCAATACTTTCGTGATATTTTTCGGCGATCCCAGATCCATTGTCGACGACTTCTATATTTTTCAGGCCATGTTGTCTAAAACGAACCTCTGTTATAAGTTTACTATTAATGGTATTTCCCGAGTACAATGGACACTTGCCGATATTAGTTGCTCCAGCATCCAGACTATTTTCAACAAGTTCCTTGACCGCAGTTTGGAGATCAATAACCACCTGACCAGATGTTATTCTGTGAATAGAGGTCTTGTCAATCGGCTTGATAGCACCACTGTCACTCATTTTTCAATGGGAAGACTGAAATCATTGAGAGAATAAGGGGTTAACCCAGGTTGCGAGCGGAACCAACAATGAAGGCACGAGAAAGCTTGCCCTAAACTCCACGTGTCTCTTAGTCATCAGATTTAGAATAAACTTTCCCAGGCCGTCACTGTGACCATTGTCTTCTGCCAGCCAGAGTCAAGAGCCTTTAGGTTAAAATTACGTCACATAAGCTCTGGATATGACAACAAAAGCCCCACATAAAGGCGCCATGTTGGACACGGGGCCATACTTTTCCCGTAAATGGTTCTGGTCACAATATCACCTGTTGGAGCCGTTCTCAAACCTTTTGTCAAGGAGCGCTTCTTCTACCCCTTTAGTTCTCAACCCAACCACTGGCATGTCAGCATTATCGATGTGCGCCACACTCCCTGATTTGCGGAGCCTTGTTCTTCCAATGGGGCGGTCTGATGACCTGTGCTCATGGTCGGCACCACTTTGGCCATCATGATACATATGTAACGCATCCTTGTTCTGCTTCCGGTAGCACCTACGATTGTGGCCACATCAAAGGGTGTCCAAATTTGCTTTGGCCTGCTGTGTGTATATAACATGAGCGCCCCTCGCCGTCACAATTCTACATTTACAACACCGCCTTTGCATAGTTTCAATTCCTCTCTAAAATGATGGCACCCCTCCACGATTCACAACTGTTCTTCGATGAGTCCCAACCATTGTCACGCTCTGAGCCCTTCGATATTGCTGACAAGGAGTGGGCGGAGTTTTGGTATGTGAAATTTTTGAGCTACCTAGGGCTCAACTAATCATCTTAAATCGCAGTGAGCTCATAACTCCAATGTCATTCGACTACGTCTTACCGACATCTCCTGTCATGGAAGAATTCTACGCGCTTTGCGGGTAGTTAGTTCGCGTTTTCCCTGACTAACCAATATTGATGAGCGCTCTTCACAGGATTACGCCTAATATCACTCATTATCCTGAGAACACTCCTCCCAAGGATACCCAGCAGGATTCGACGCCCGAACAGTTCCTCGTCTCCTGCGGCTACAATATTTCTGAGTTCCAATCATTAATAGACCATTGTAGCACCAACGAGGAAGTTTGGAACTGTGTATTTGATGAAATAACGAAGAGGATGCTCGAGGATGTAGAGAATACAAACGCCACCATCCTTCAACTGGTCGCCGACTATGGTGGACTTGGTAGCCAAGCTCCCCTCGACACTCCAATGCAAACCACTGATTTCTAGTAAACCTGTAGTAAACATCCGTAGAGAACTTTCGTATCATTGTAGCAATTAGTTTTCACCATCCCAGATTGTATCACTAGCTTGAAGTTATTCTTTGCCCCTGAACGTCTCGCAAAGTTTCTACATCTTTTCAGATCGTGTCGCGTCGTCGGCGCCGGGCGCGCGTCTTTACACGTGACTACCAAAATAGTGTCACGAGCACTGTAACTGAGCAGAGTCTCAACAATGTTTCGCTTTGTCGCTTCGACTTGTGGGTGACCGCGACGAACACCCGGTATTAAAGCCAAAGCCAGCAGCCTAATTTTATAAAGGTAACTCCTCGGTAATTCTCAAAGGATCAACGACACGGTGTATCAGTTGGCCCACGGCATCAGCAAATCAGTGAGATCACGCCCAAACTCTACTGGCAGGACTAAAAACCATCTCTTCCCAAGGCTTAGGCTGTTCTACGTTTTGAACGTTCTGAAATTTGGGCTCTCCATCGCTCGTTTCAACTTCAACTTCGGACAAGGATTTTGACCGCTTCGATTTCTGAATCTCTTTGCCTAAATGACTCTCACGGACGAATTTGAAGTTCAGGAGTTCAGTTCGTACTTCATTTATACAGCCTACATACCCATGGTTTTTGCGCTTTCAATGGAAATTCTTAATTAATGTCGAGAGCTGCAGGTCTGCCGTTATCAAGCCACAAAAACTACAAACGCCGTTGGTATGAACCGCGTCAGCGTCGCTCAAAATGATCTGTGCCCGATGAATGGGTTTATATGGTTCGTAATTAGCGAAGTCGTGCTGTTTCAGTTTAATGGCATACTAATTGAGAAATAGGGCATATGTACATAACGTAAGATCGAAACATATCAAGCATAACTGGCATGGCTCCTGACGTTCCTCTCGTGAACATTCATTTGAGATCTAGTCCTTTGCAAGGAATGTCGCGGCGGCTGTCTTCCAAGCGTCGTCCAAGTAGGGGAAACTATCGAAGGACAGTGCTTCGAAAAGATTCAGCCCTGCAGAAGGCAGACCGGCTAAGGGATCGGGTTCAGGTGGTCGTGTAGCTGGGCGCGAAGAAGTCACGTTCCAGACATTCATAGGGTGATCGAAACCCAAGCCCACCACGACCCGAGAGGGAATGGGGGACGAAGTGACCGATGATGGCAGATTGACTGGATACTCGTGAAGGGCTTTGGCGACTGCCTGGTCCTCCGACAGAGGGTTCGTGTCTGGCCAGTCCGCCAATAACCCGTTCCCAGCAAATTCCTCCGCCAACTTTTCGAGTAATTCCTGCAATATATTATCCTCGCTATCCCCCAATGGCTGCCTTTTGGCCACGGTATTCTTGGACTTTCTCTTCAAACGTCGAGAGATTAAATTCACCTTTCGGTTCTCCTTCGCTTTTCGGGTTGGCTGTCTTCGAAGTGTCATCTGATTATCGCCAGCTGCTGGCATGCAGACCTCTTTGTTTGCATTCAGACTTTCCTTCTGTAATAGACCCAGTGGCTTTCGCAATGTGATGGTGAGCTTGGGTTCAAGCAGCGATGGTGGGAGCAATGATTCTCTTGGCTGGTACTTCGAAGCCATCGAACTCTGAGAGTATTTGCGCTTCAGAGCCATTCTTCTAGAGAGAAACGCTTATGTGCAGCGAGGAAGAGGTAATGGGTAAGTGCGCCCTTGGTCGATGCATGAAGGCCAATGGTTTTATACACATTAAGTAGCGGTGGCATTCACGTGTAGAAACGTTGAAGAATAGGGGGATACCGCTGTGAAAGCTAGCAAAAGGACAGCGCCCATTATGCACGGACCCGTCTAAGAATGGCGAACAATGGTGAGCTCCTTGGTTTAACGTCACGAATGCCACCGCACTGAACACATCGTTTTCAAAGTACGTATGCCTATGAAAGGTGAGTTGTATTAGAGTCTTGACGAGCACTGGCACGAATACACGCTATGTGGTTGTACTCAGTGCACGCCGCACATTAACCCTTTATCATTTTGCTATTTTAAAACGTTGGCGTCGGCGCTACTTCAAGTCTTGTAGGAGCTCGCAGGTACTGTGTGATTGAGAAATTCGGCCAAGAAATAGCAAGAAAGACTCATAAAGTGTATCGCGCTCATTCGAGCGACGAAGGGAAGCTTCACTACGTTGATGGTGGCAACAATGGAGGTCGTATCCCGAATCCCGATAACATATTTTAGCCTTTGTTTGATCGAAAGGGGGGCAGGTTGTTGGCTAAATGATTCGAACTTATCCCAACAAAATGTAAACCGTGTCCGACGGAAACAGATCAGGAGTATGATTGCTACAGAAGAAGCAAATATGCTGTCATGATTAGCGGGGCATTACGCTGTATATGTAATGTACGGGAGGGGAATGTATTTCTGAAGTAATGAGGGAATATGGTAGGTTGATATCCAGAAATGAAGAAGACTTGAGTAACAAGGAACGTGAGTAATACCGTAAAAGTCCGCAAGATGAAAGATATTTCAATGTCAGTGTTGTGAAGGTTATGGGCTCTGATTTTGCAAGGCGAGAGAGAGATACAAAGAACGGCAGCGATTCGGAGTGAAGCATTGAATGGCGGGGAGAGGAGCTTTAGACCTGCTGCTCGTCGTCGAAGTTCATGAATTCGTGGAAGAGTTTGTCTGTGTCAACTAGGAGAAGTTCTAGTTCTCTGACGCCATCCTGAGGGGTGCTGGGCATGTCGGAGGCCATGTCAGCATCGCCATCCAGCGAGAAGAAATCCTGCATATCACCCAGGGGAGGGAGGTATAAAGGCGTATCCATGAGAGTCTCAACAGGCGCAAAAGCTTGTTCCAATATTGCAGTATAATCCTCCAAGGCGTTTCCACCGACGAAGGGAAAGTCATTCTCGACGATGCTAACCTGGACGTTGATTGGCTTTGGAATGTCATTGACGAAGCCCATCTGACTCCTCTCTTGATTTGGCGGGGACATTTGTGCATTGTAAAAGGCTGTTGACCCATTTTGATGTTGTTGATGTCCTGAAGGGATGGCTAAGATATTTCCGAGAGCAGGTGGGGCGACGCCGGACTCGGAGTACGTCTGGGCCCAGCCAGTGGTGTTCTGAAGCTGCCAAAAGTGGTAGCCAACACTGCCCTGCTGTGTTCATGTCAGCTCTAATAAGGGCCAGAGCTAGACATATCGTGACGTACTGTGCTGGTGGCGGCATAACTATGACCTATAACTTGGCCAGTGTTTGACATCGTGGTTGCATTGTTTGCGGATGCGCCAACTTGCATTGACAGTGCCGCGGTGCTTGCCTGCGATTCGTACTTCTCGAAAGTGGAAAGGAGGGTAGAGTGTGTGGGTGTTGGTGGAGCCGAGCCAGTCGAGAGGGTATACAATGGCGACGGGACGACGATGGCAGATATGAAGCTTGAAGCCGGATAAGTTGCCACAAGCTTCTTCCCTAGAATTTCACGGCACTTTGTTTTATCTGACCTCTCCGCTGCTATCTGTGTCGGGCTTCTGGGACTATACTTATAACCGGGATGTTTTGCAAAATGGGCTGCTTTAGCCTCACGTGCGCGCTCTGCGTAGATCGCCTTAAACTTCTTGTCCGCCGTGCTCCATATTCTAGAAAGTTCTTTTGATTTCTCGTGCTGTGTCCTAAGTTTGCCATCTAGCGTACAGCCAATCTTATAGCACCACTCGCTTCGGAAGAGTATCCATGGGTTAGGGGGGTCGAGGGATATGGTTTTCCTCGACGGTGGTGATAGTGGAGGCCTGCTCTATGGACATTACGGATAAGATGATAGCGCTGAGTTGATGGAGAGATGCAGTAAAAAGTAAGGCAAGTCGTCATTAAATAGTTCGCGTATGTTTAGTGGTCGTGGTTGGTTGCTGCAAACGTAGATGTCGTAAACGGAAAGTGTGACCACCAGGAAGTGTGCCACTGGCCTTCAGAGTTCCTTTGTGTGCAAGAATTAGAAGTGACCGCAAAAAAGTTCATTGTGTATAACCGTGCAGAATCGTCCGAACTGGTGGCCGAGATTTCCATCTTAAAAAAGGATAAACGTTTATATGGCCGAATAGCCGTAAGTCGATGTGAGGTGGATAATGTTGAACTACACAAACATTCCACTCTGGATGCGTAGATTTGGGGTATCATCACTCCTTAGCATCAATGATGGTGGAAGCACCTTTTTTTTTTTTTGCGGACACAGGCAGCGCCGAAGTATCAAAATATTGGTAAAGTTTTGTTTGGAGGATCACAACGTAGCGTTCTTGCATTGGATATGATGAGAAGGGGCGCACAGAATCTGGGCTTGTACCGGCGGAAACGCTGTGTTGGGACCGTCATTCTGTATTCCAATCTGGCTAGTTATCATAATTTCAATAAAACGACTCGGAGGTGCTAGAAGTAGGGAGGTATTAGACAACATTTAACGGACAGTGAGCATGATCCGCAATACCTTTGAAAGTTCTGAGTATTAGTCTTGAAGCAAAGAATGACGGACAAAAAGGCTCCCGAATCACTGGCAAGAGCCAATGAAAGAGCACCGTCACTGGTAGGACAGGTGGACAGAAGTTGTCTTCTATTGAAATAAACGAGAGATTTAATTCCTATTGGGCCTTTGAACACCGAAACAACTGACTCGATGAACTTGAGAAACCCAGAAAATTGCAACTTACGTTAGACTCTTTTCATAAAATCGTACATCTCTAACTGCGAAGAACGCACTTTTACTTCAACATGATACCATAAAACTGTGAATACAAATGGATTTCGATTTGACTGGTTCTCTGCATTCAACCTGACACGTGTCTGGCCGGGACGGGAAAGATCGATGGGGAGGAAGGAAAATTAGCAAGTGGCTGTGCTGCTCAACCGGCTCTATGGCAACAGGGACTGACCAGCTCAGTTGCCGAGATATGCCGCTCGGCTATGGCCTGATTTGTAATGACTCTGAACCAAACACTCTGGTAGGACCCCATACACTGCTCGAAGCCTATGATTCATAATATCTAACTTACGAAAGTTGATATCTTCATCTCCTTTTCAAAGGGTTTGTTCGGAACTTTTTCATTAACCAAATTGGTACCGAGATATAATGTATGAAGCCTATGGGAGGGGGCGAGACTTGAAGGAATGTGAATCAGCTTGGAGCTATCAACTCTAGCGTATGAGCAGATGGTAAGAAAGTGAAATGAGTGTTCGTTGCCTACAGGGCATAGTAGAGGGGTTTGCTACATGGTAAAGTGGATGAGCTGCTCAAAAGGCACATTGATCTCAGCGGATAATTGAACTGCGTGATTCCCAAATCTCATAGTCTGTCGGAACCTCAAAGAATTCACAGAAGTAATTGCATCGATGGTGAGCTTCAAAATTGCCATGGCCGGTAGGGATATTGCCATCTGCAAAGATTAACCCAAGTGCACTGAGAAGGCATGGCAGTGATCTGAGCCTTTAGCGAAATAACATAAAAATGCCCATGCTTACCTATCGGTCACTATCTGAGGGTCAGAGAGCAACGAGTTTCCACCTATTAAGAGCGAACGAAGAATTGCGTCAGAGTCTCTCACAAATCATAGAAACAAACAAACCTTGATAATCGGAGACAAATACCATTTTCTTTGTCTTAAAGTACTGGACGTGCTGGGTAAATGCACAAAATAGCCCCCGGACTTCGTCATCGTTGTCTGATAGTGGAAGGGGAACAGGCGAGACATTGTTCATATATTTCCTGAACCGCCCCTGATCCGGTCCACTAATTAGCTCCTCCAAGAGAAACACTTGTCGTTCCTTACTACCGTCTCCCTCTTCAATGGCAAGCGCAGCCTCGACAAATTGGAGCCTGGGAATAGTAAAAGTCGGCTCTCCCTTTTCAAGAATAGCACTATCTATGAAGTTGTACACAAGGTCAAGGAGAGCACACGCCCATCATCAGCAGATCCTGGGAATGCTTGGTAGCGCTACATAACATTCTATAGTCACATACCACCATAGTGATGTCCTATACCTTTGTAGCACT